>CABFWO010001594.1:0-57461 GCA_902155825.1 Timema genevievae | reverse complement strand
TATCTCCATTTTAGACTCAATAGTCAATATTTACATTTTTTATTGGTCAAAATGTATAAATGAATAATTAAATATCAATGCGATGACTTGAAGATCTGCAACACCTTATAAAATGTAAAAACTTTAACCAGAAATCGAAATTTTAATACGAAGTGTTGACTTTTGTGGAAGACATTAAACTGTTTGTAATGTTCTTAGGTGAACAAAGATGCGCCTCTTTTCTCATTGATTCTTTATCATTGTATATTATTTTATGCGTGTTCTTATGTGGAGTGGTGATGATACAATGTACATTATTCCGTTCAGAAATCTTACGAGTTTATAGAAAGAGAGAGAAAGTCTGTGCGGTGCGCCGGACCATTTATTTTTTATTGACGTAACTCAAGACTCAGAAAATAAAAGGTTATGTAATGTATACTGTTCCTTTATGTATTATCTGATTGGGAAATTTATTTTTAGTTTGGAAATGGATCCATGAATTGTATCCAAATTATCCTTCACGGAAATGAATACAACCTCAACTTGCACTGTAAATTGACAAACCAAGGAAATATAATCCACCGATATAGTCAGTCATATTGTCATTATTACAAAGAGTAATTAATCATTTTTTAAACTGAAACAAAGGTTGGTAAGGATAATGAATCCACATATCTTTTAACATGTTTATGAAATGTGATATTAAAATACTTTTTTTTTAAACGGAAATAACAATTATAATGAAACGATAGCTTTTTTATATCGAGTATAATTTTAGTTTTTTTTTGCCGTAATCTACGTCAAGGGTATCTTATTATTTACACTGAGAGGTTAAGGAAAAGTAGATACAATTTAGATTAAATGTATAGGCAATTTCTTAAAGGACATTATGAAACTATTTGGGGAAAAACACCTCACTTTACCCGCTAGAGATTTGAACTAAAACCTACCTATACCCGGTGAAACCAATGAAATTGACATTTTTTATCCATAAAGCCACCAGTATGATTAATGTTTGATTATTTTTTCTTGGTATTTTCCAACAATAAGCTAAAAAATTAGAAATATAATTGTTGTTTATAATTTAGTCAAAATCATCATTTGATTTGCATTATCATGGAGAGCAGCACTCATATTCCAGTAGGGCGTACTAAGGTCTTTTAAGATGTTCTTTCCTAAGGGATTTTCTAATATCCCTACACTCAAATGTAGGTTTACTTCCTCTAAATTCTACCTTTCTCATCTCTACCCTATTAGTATAAATATTTGGATGTACGAGTAGTAAAATGTGTAGCACCAATAAATAAACATGGCTGTCAAAGGTTTAATCCATGGAGAAAGAATAGGTAGGGTAGCTTTGGAAGAACTGAACTCACATTTGTATTACTGGAGGATGGGTAAATAACATCGAATCGACCAAAAATTCAAACCTTCACTTCTTTTTCATCAGTCAACCCTATTCAAATCTATTGTGAGCCTGATGCCTTGGACTTCGTGGCTCCCGTTTCAGGTAATCGGGAATATAAAAAAAATTGACTATTCTTATACCCTATGCGAATATGAAACTATCGTCAAATTAAAAAAAATAATGACAAATATAAATTTGGTATAAAAGTTTTAAAAACGCGTTTCCCTTCTTTTCAATTACATAGACGCTGACTTCGTTGGTAAGTCTAAGATGTCACCCTCACAGCAGTTTTGATTGCCAGTTGTGGGAAGTTTGATGTTTAATTTCCTGTCAGGTGTACCTTGATTTTTTTTTTACCCTAAGTGGTTTCCTACACTCCCATCACGCAATTTAAGTTACGTTTAATCTTAGTTTCATCTCTCTCATTCCTTCACTATTCTTGTAAGTATTTTGATAGCTAGACCGTGACACGCACACACATTATGTAGACCAATTTAAACTTAAGGTGTGTATATAAGGTACATGAGAAAAGGAAAGTATTTTTTGCAGTTTTTATAGCAAAACTTTTTTTTGACAAAATATATCAAATATAGTTTCATTACAAACCTAAGTCTTATTTTATTCACGTGGTGATATTAACATGGTTGATTTTTCATCTGAGAATTGAGGAATTAGATGAAAAACTTTTTTAAATTAAGAGAAAAAGCTGTAATTAAGATCCAAAACACCTTACCTAGTTATCAAAGAACTATTAATACAGAGTGTTTCATCAGTGGGAAGTCCCACATTTTAATTCGTTATAACTTTTTGGACGTGATGGTGGCGGCGGCTAAATGTCAAGTGAACTTAAACGGCGCGCGCAAAATGTAGGTTTTTTTTTCTCTCTCAAAAGTGCGAAAGTGTGCAGAGGTGTGAGGTGTGAGCGATTGCTTATCTCCCTCCGGAAATCACTACGCCGGTTGCCGAAGGAGACTATTGACGATGTAACAAAAAGTAGCTAAGAGGGCAGAAATAAGGCCGCACAAAGTGACAGCTGTATACCAGTTTATAGATCCCAACCACATCAAGCACATAGTTACGTTATTGCAATTGGCACTTCAGCTTCGTGAAAAGAAACGCTGTAATATTTACTATTATATTATTTACCGATGATGACTGTATTAAATAGTGCATCATATTTATAGATAATTGCTGTTTCCAACTTAGTTTAAGGTGGGATTGAAGGGTACACGAGAAAAGGGCTTTTATGGCAAACTATTTTGTTTTGTTAAAATAAATAAAATATTGCCTCCGTAGAAATATTGTGTTTAATTTTCTTCACACGGTGATTTCAACGGTTGTTGACTATCTGGCATGAGCATAGCGGTTTTAGATGACACTTTTTAAACTAAGAGAAAGTTTGTCATTAGATTCCAGAACACCCTTGATAAATATTCAAGAAATTTTGAGGTCACCATGTGAAGAAAATTAAATTATATGTTTGTACTGGAGCCATATTTAAAAAAAAAAGTTTTGCCAAAATTTTTTCAAAAATACAGACCTTTTCTCTCGTACCTGCCATCCAACCTTAAGACGTAAATCTCACAACAAATGTACAGTTGAGATGGGCTATGAAACGAAAAACCTCTTTAGCGGCCACCATATTGAAACACATAAGTTATTCAGATTGAAAGACTTCGTTTGTCTCAGGTTAAAAGAATTTCCCCGTCAAATTAGATTAAAATTGAGTCTCGAATTTGGCAGTTATCACGGAACAAATATTAGGATAGACGAAACGCCAAATTGTCGGGTTAAACCAGAGCCTCGTTTCACTCGGTAAATATTATAGTATCACGTTATCAATATTTACTACAAAATAAATGTTTATGTATTCTATAAAGCACTTGAGCTTGAGGGTAAATAAATATACTTTTTTATTCTATTATTTAGTATTTCCTTCACGGGAGTTTGTCCCCTGCGTAGCTCGTCATAGCGATTCGTATGCAAGGACACGCTTCCAGACTGCTATTTCCCGCGGTATTATCTTTTAATTTCAAAACGTTCGCTGCACCGTTCTAATTTATTCCTCCTTTCCTAGCGATGCCGTTCATGGTGGTAGGAGGAGATGGCTGTCGTTGCACACTGCGCGCGATCCGTGGAGTGGACACACCACCACGGGGAAGGGGAAAACACAACGCAGATTAAGTTGGCATTACTGTTAGAGCAACTGCCAGTCCCTCCGCCAAACACACACCATCATCCTTCTGACCGAATAATTCCCTACCCGCCGAATAATTCCTTCTGCGTATTCCCAACGGGTTTGTGAAAGTGGGAGGAAGGAGGACAGAAGGGGGGAAGACACCCCGGTCCAGAGTCCCAGCCCGAACAAGAGGGATAACAGCACCGAGTGGGCATTTAGAGATGATACCCCTCTCCTGCCTCCCAGTCTTCCCAGCCCCCTCTCCAACAAACCTTGCCGTCCACGGAAGAAAGAATCCAGGGGATTTAGGAGGAACAATGGGTTAAAATAGAACAATTTCTCGCGCTCTTTTGTTTAAATAAGCATGCGGGTTAGGGGAGGGTACAGTTGTGTGGCCCTTATTATGTAAAGCATACATACAAATTCAGAATTCAGAAATGTACTTTCTGAAATTAAAATTAACAATTGGACAAGTTTGTATTATGTATATTCTTTATTTATTTAATTATATACGGTATTTAACATTGTACTTTATGAACAGTTGATTTATTTGTTTAAAACTATCTTATTCTAGAAAAAAACACACAGTCCTCCATCAGTTAGTTCATCAATAGGAAAAGAAACGTTTCCATTTACATAGTTACATTTTTACAAGGGTGGGAATTGAACCTGTGACTTTTAAAATTAATAGGCGGACGCCCTATTAACTGAATTAAGTGGTAGGATGTTAACAAAACATATTTTACTTTGTATGTTTTAAGTGTCTTTATTTAAATATCCGATTCTACCGAGAAATGCATTATATTAAGGATATTCATATTTTGATTTATATGTTAGCTAAAAATCTAAAACTATTTAAACAAAAGAGCGGTGATAGTTTTGGGTGACTTCAAAGAAATGCACCCTCCTTATCTTTGAAAATAGGATGAGAAAACCACAGGGAAAAAATGTATGCGAGGAAGATTTTCCCTTGGGCACTCCAGTGAGATTTAAACCCCAATATCTGCGTTAACATTGACCAATTGCAATAAGGACCCTATGACTTAGGGTGGGAGTGTAAAAAACACGAGTTAAATTACAGTATTTATGCAGTTTTTTTAAAAAACATTATTTGGTCAAAATATATAAACTACTTTCCAGTAGAAATACGAGTATAGAGTTTAATTTTCTTCATTCTTCAAGGCTGTCCTGGAATTTAATGACTTTTTTTATCTTCATTTAAAAAGTCTTTCATCTAATGCCACTATGCTCATGACAGATATTCAACAACTGTTGATATCACCATGTGATGAAACTTAAACATATTTCTACTGAAGTAATATTAATTTTTTTCACTCCCAAATTTTGAGCTTTAAAAACTGTGCTTAACTTGCATTCTTTACACTCCCTCCTTAAGTTGGGATGAAGGGACAAGCCCTTTACGATCCGTTTTGGTACAGTTTTTGTATCAAAACACATTTTTGGGCTAAATAAATAATTGCTCAAGTAGGCAAATTTAATTTTAAACGAATATTAAATAATATCCAGTAATGACCATTGGAACGCGGTGGGGTTGTTAGTAAGGGTGCTGAACTAGTAGTAATGCCAAACTGGGAGGGATGCAGAAATGGAGGGAGTCCTGAACGAGGAGGGGCACCAAAGAAGTAGCGGCACCAAACTCGGAGAGGAACAAAACTGAAGGTACTGCACTTACATTCAGGGCCGTATGCAAGAACTTCCCAAAGTGGATGCCAAGTGGACACAAGCATGGGTTTGCTTACGTCACCATAGGTTAAAAGGTAGGCCATTAGTGTGCTTGGGACCACACTATCGGTCCACTAAGCATACACTATTGTTCTTGCATACCACCCTCAATCATTTATCAATTTTCAAAACATTCTACCCTCTGACTATATGATCCTGTCTCTGATCCTCTCATCATGCACAATGCAGCAACAAGGGGGACAAGAAAACCACAAGGACAAAAAAAAAAAACGGGGAGATACAGGTTGAAATCTTGTTGAATGCTATAAAATTGGTTCGCATAGAACATTTTTGACATCCCTCACTCCCTTTATTTGAGCTCCAAATTTTGGTTTCTCGTCTAGATGGGGAAATCGTCATTTCACTGAGATCTTTCCTCTCACCAATGAGCAAGGACGTAGAATGTGTGGGCTAGAGGGGGATCTGGACTCCCCCCACCCCCAGAAATTTGATGTACTCTCGTAGGGGTAATATGAAAACCTTTATTAGTTAAAGGTAGAATAACGTTTTCTATTAGATATCCCTATTAAAATAGATTTTCGTTCCCTTGCCATTGAGCTCAGAACTGGGGTATCCTTACGCATTGCCTCCATAACCCCCTTTTGTTTGCTCCCATTACATTCGATAGTGTAGTTGTAGAGTAGACCACGAATCCATGGGATCAAGGAAAGATGTATATTATTCCAATTTCCAGCGCTTGAGGTTCAAAGCACTTACGAAGAAGTCTCATTTTATCCTTGACGACGAAAGGGTGTCTATGCTACATCCCAAAAAAGGGAAATTGACCACATTCCTATCCATTCCATGAACTGTATTCCTCGCTTATCCATTTCACAGACAGGGTAGAAACTCGTCCGGTTAATGGATTGTGTAGAGTATGATGTCACTCTACCTTCACCACGCACTCTTGAGCTCTGGGCCCGCCGTGTGTGGCGCTAGAGGGAAGATCACGCGATCTTGCTCTCTGGCGGGACCACAGTTCAACTCCAATCACTTTCATTGTGTTAGTCAGTGCTTGTTTGCACATGATATGAAAGAGTGGTATCAGACATTGTTCTTGATTTAGATCCCCTCTGATTGTAACTTAACAGAAGCCTGTAGTCTTTAAATAGCTAAAAGGCTTTCATCTTTAGCCAAGTAATACATGTTAAATTATCTGTTATCAGATGGTGTTCTTTATTTAAATCAACTCTGATTTTAACATAACAGAAATCTGTAGTTTACAAGTGACTAAATGGTTAAGAGTATTTCATGAACATCACCCAACAAAAAGAGGGATTTAATTGGATAATGCTTGAGCTTGAGCTGCCAAGTTCATGGATTGGCTAGTTCATGAACTGGGAAGCTAAAGTTTCTACCCAATACATGAAATGAACTAGTTTTTTACCCGGTCCATGGAGTGTACAAATGAATAACAGGTTTTTTCCAAACCTTTAAATGTTTAAGAATGGAGGGTTGGGTTTAGTTAGTTAGCTAGTTTATAAATTCTTAACATATAATATCTGAAAATAAACAACAGCTAAGCTTAGATAAGATAATCAGTGACCTAGTGGTCTAGGGGTAAGGTGTCAGACTTCTGTGCTGGGGGTTCGGGGTTCATACTTCGGTCCTAGCACAGATTTATCTGATTGCCAAACCCTTCCTTCACCTCTGAAAGGACGTGTATTAATCACAACTTGTGAATGTGTGGAATGCCAGGCCTCCACCGTGGTTCGGATCCCACGTTAAACTGTAGGTACTCCATTTAATCTCACAATCACCCTACCATTACACATTAGCGTAAAAGCGTACAACTCGAACGGGCAGTAAGAAGCAGTACTACTACTACTACTACTACTAATAATAATAATAATAATAATAATAATAATAATAATAATAATAATAATAATAATATCATTTCCAGTTATAGTGGGCTGGCCTCTTTTATCTGTAGATATGTAAATTAGCTAACATACTCTCCATTCATAGAAATAAGGAAGGGCAGGGTGCCCGACTACGCCATTAAACGTTGATTGCCTGTATATATTCACACTGTCCATGTATACTTGTAATAATAAATACCCGAGTGAGTATCTCATAGTTGTAAGCTAAAAGTAAATGCCGCAGACTTGTTTGTCTGTTTTTAGTTTACTACATATTTCCGTAGTTGGGCTTTTTGTTATTTAATTAATTATTTTAGTTTATTCTTTTCGTGAAAGTTGGTCAATTTGTTAAGATAGTCATACATGGTTGACTCCTCGCGTATGAAAATTTAACACCTAAAACTATTCAATTGTGTTCTGGTGAACTTCTAATGGTTTCATGGAAGACTGATCTGGCTATTAACACTCCTGAGATCATAATGAATCATTTGAGACCACGTTCATAGGCAAAAAGATATATTCCAAACCAACCACATAAACCTACTCCTTCCGTAGTTGGGTAAAAATTACTTTAGTATATTTTATTTTGAAAAAAAAAATCACTTGTTCTTAAAAGAGGATTGAGATACCAAATGTAGATGAAAACTTACTTAAAAAGCAAAATGGATAAACATAAATTATATATCATCTTGTTAGTGTAATACATTTTTAATTTTTCTTATACAATATTTAAAGTGTCAAGTATTGACATTTAATTTGATTTCACGATTATAAGAGGCAGGAGATTTTTTATTTTTTGTCCCCCTTAAAGCACTCTAAAGACAATAAATATCTTGAAAGTATATTCACAAATAGAATATACGTTTAGTGAAAAAACCCTCTTTTCTCTGGTTGTATAATATATATATCTTAAGAATGCAAAGCATGTCAGGACAAACAGATGCTAAAGATTAAAACAGTGAAAGTGAATAGTGTATCGGTAATGAAAAAGGTTAGTTCCTTTAATCCATACAAATAATCTAAAGGGAACTACCATTTCAATATTTGAAAAATGTTAGCAATACAGATTTTCAAATTTAGTATTCTATTATTTTAAATGTGTATTTAAAACGTTAGTTCTCAGGTTTATATGAAACTCAAAGAGAATACGTAAATGTTCTTCGATTGAGTTAAAGATTTTGAAGGATGTTGTCATTAGGGCCTAAAGCCTTTTACCAATCAGGCTGGTAGCTACGGTTTTTATAAGGTTCCCCTTAGAGATGTTTGGAATTAGCTATCAAACCCCGAAATTAAAGGTAGTTTACTTAAGGGTGAAAAAGAAAAAGCGATTTTCCCGAAATTGGCTTCAACAATTTTAATTAAAATTCGTATATAGGCACTGTTTAGCATTACAAAAATAATGGCGTATCTCATTTTGACATAATAATGACCTAGAGGGTACTTTACATAAGAGTGAATTTCAATTTGTATCATAAGTCCATCACTCTTTGAGATACGAAAAAATTATCGTTATAAAGGTGTAGAATTCTTAAATATTCCTAAACTTTAAATTGGGTGTATTTTATAACATCAATATTTTCTGAATTATAGTGAAGTATATTTTCGAATCAAGTTTTGGGAAATGGTATCTAAAAATGTTCAAAACAATTAATATATATTTCTGTAACAGTGTATTTTATTTCATATATGATATATACTCTTTTCTTGCGATGGGATTTTTTCCTCATTACGTTTCTATAGCAATGTATATTTTTGTTACACATATCTTAATAGCAATACATATAATTTTAAAAAGTAGCAAAAAAGACTGTGAGGTGCACCATAGCATTTATTTAGAAAACTGGAAAATTATTTCGAGAAATAACACTCAAAAATTAAACAAAATGTTGATGAGAAATGATTTAATTTCTAAGAAATGATTAAGTATGACAATCTATTTTATTTTTTAAAGAAATGATAAAAAATAATAATATTGCGCGTCTGTGCTACATCATTCGTAGCCCAGTTTGTGGAAATACTAACAAGTACTAATGTACCATTTCCGGGGGACGCCCAGAGATACCAATCGTACATCCTCTCCGTGGAAGTTCTTTCCATGTCCCTATGTGATGAGATGATGGTGATAGTGATTGTGAAGGGTGATATTAAGAGCGAATGTGAGGGTGTGGAACCAGTGGACACACTTAAACCTAACCAACTAAACCCTGGTGACCATCGGGTTAGTTCCCCTTTCGGGTAAAATATCCAAAGTACCAGCCGGGAATCGAAACCGTGACCACTAAGCTTGTAGTCAGATGCACTGACCACTACACCACGGGTCCAATTTGTTTGAAAAATAAAACAGAATCAATTTAAAACCATACAAGCAGTTCCACTTCAAATAACCAAATCAATTAAAAAAGTAATTATGATGAGAGATATTTATGTTTAGTTAAAATAAATTCTGAATTTATTGGAATTTTAATTTTAAAATCTGTGATTGCTGATTATCAAAATATATACAATGTTGTTAAAAATCTTGGGTTTTTTAAATTATTAACATACTAAACTTTTCTTTTTTGTTTCTGAAGGAGTTTTTTTTTTCTTTTAAAATCGACCAGAATATTACAAAATGGAGGTAAAAACTCTCAAATGGTGGTATATTTTCTGTAGTTAAATCACGTTACTTTTCTCAAAAAGATTTTTTTTATCTCTTTCATAATTTTATAAATATTTTGAAAGTGACATGACATATTAAGGAGAGGACATATTTATAGAAATTATTCGGAGGGAAATAAAATCTCTTTTTTCTTGCTTTTATTTTGTATCTTGCTTCAATTTTGATTTTATTTTATTTTACTTATAGAACAAACTCTTCTCCCCTTACAAGTTGCGGGTGCACGATTAAATTCTATTGGATAAATACTTGCCATATCAATACAATTTAAAAAGAAGAAAAAATTGACTTTTTGTTATTATTCAGAACCCCCCCCCCGCTATTTTGGAAATGTTGAACCTTTCAAAATATCGGTGAGGGCAAAGGGTCAATGGTGCCCCTTTTGGTTTCAGAACAGGGTGATGAACACCCTAAGTCAGTCCCTGGTAGCATCAACAGTAGTTCTTGAATATATGTCATTGGCATCCTGGAATTTAATCAAGACATGCTAAATGTGGAGAAAAGTTATTTTACAAACTCCACAAAGCCCCTGACAGATATTCAAGAACTGTTGAGATTACTTTGTGTATAAAATTAAACTAAACGTAGCTACCTAAGAAATATTGGGTTTATTATGGCCTTGAAACATTTTTGTTATAAAAACTGTAAAAATATTGAACTTAATTTGTGTTATTTTCGACCTAACCTTAATAGAAACTATTACCAATATGATAACATTCCTGTTCCCATTAACACAAGTGAATTCTTACCTATATTTGGAAACACAACTTACAATTTACATTAATATTTGAAAAGTACATCACCCCATGTCGGTGGTAAAAACGTGAACTAAATGCAAGGTTTATTAAGAATGTTTTGTTGATGACGTGGAGGTCGGGGTTCAAATCCCAGTCAAATGTATTAAGGAAGGTTTAATTTAAATGGTTTCCCACTCTTATGATACAAAAACACGAATATATATTTCCTCTAAGTGAGGTATAAATTATTCCTTTCCTATTCCTACTCTATTGGAGTTATTAATGTATATGCATATATTATCCCGAACGGTTAATGATTATTGAGAAACAAATATACATCCACAATTATTATTAATTTATATATATATTAATTTAAAAGCAAAAAGAATATAATATAAAATTAATAGTTATCTTTATTAGTATCATCCGAATTGAACCAGCGCCCTCGACTTTAGAGGTCAATTCCTATTAATGCTAATTTTGATTCACCACCCATTCTTGTAATTTCAGTTTATATTAACTACAACGATGGAGAAGGGGTAAGTAAGCTAGTATTTAGAGGATATATACCCTCTTTTGCGTAGAGATTGGGTTTGAAACCATTTAGAAAAGAATGAACACCCTCATTACATCTCGCCTTGCGACAGTGACGCCTTAGAACATTTTACCACCGAAATGGGTCTTATTTTCTTCAATTACTACTACTTTACATTCCTGATATCTGCATCTCACATTAATTTACAGATATGGGATGAGGGAAGTGAATATTAAGGAAAAAACACAAAGACAATATGGAAACCAATTAGTGGGGTAAAAAAAACAACACATTCCTTGTGCATCCATCCGAGTTAAACCCAGTATAATAAATGGGTGTGTTACATATCAATAACTTACTAAAAAAAAGCTTTGGATCTTCGAAAGACAGCTTTGCCAAAAGAAAATTGAAAATCCGGCTCAATGACTCGACTACCAATTTCCCTACCGCATAACATTAGAATACCACTACGTGGTCTTCTCTCTCTTGCTGCTCTTTCTCCCTACTACTCTGCCTACCCTTCATCCACCGGATGAATGAAATGAGAGACGTTTTCCTTACGAAGGCGAGTGTCTGGGACAGATCAAGGACTCTTTTTTCTATTTTTATTTTTTTTAGAGAGAGATTGAGACAAGTTTTCCAGGCGAACGAGCGAAAACCAAGGCTCACGTCTTATCGGCAGAGAAACACTCCCTCCAACGTTTTCATCCCTGGTCTAGTACCACGAGGGTGTGTGTGTGTGAGAGAGAGAGAGAGAGGGAAAGAGAGACATGGAGGACTCTGGTAAAGGCTCGCAAGGGAAATTCCTTGAGGTTTTAGTACGACACTAGCATTCGTCTGCATTCACAAAACACGTCTGTTAAAAGTGTTATTTAAAACACAAATATATATGTATGTACATGTACGTGTGAATATATATTTACGTATATATGTAGTAGTATATATATATATACATACTGTATCTACCTCTCCTATTCCTGTGCGCAAGTTGTCTGGATGGCTTAAGTGCGAATTAGTTGTCCTGGAGTTGTATTGAATTTGTTGTAAACTATGGGCCAGTTTCATAGTCAGACTTAGCATACTTAAAGTGCGAGTCGATACTAAATACAGGACGACACCTACCTACACCAAAATGGAATGGGCCAGTTTCGCATATGAAACTGGCCCATTCCATTCAATTTCAGCTAGGTGACGTCTTGTATTTAGTATAGCGCCGCACTTGAGGCGTACTAAATCTGACTATGAAACTGGGCCTTTGATAGAAAATGTGATGTGGTCAGTTATAATATAATTGGTAAAGTCTAAAAGAGTCACTTGCCCAAGTCAATCCTTCTGTATGCTCACATCGGTGGTCTAACTCCGCATCGAAATGGTGCTCAAGCGTACTCCCGAACTCCCGCGACGCCTCCTAAGCTCCTACTGAACTAGAATTTAAGACTTATATATATTGCTCAAAAATATATAGAAATAATTGATTGATTCAATTTGTTAAGTTAATTGATGTAATAAAATGAAATTTCAGATAAAAATGTAAAATTAGGTTAACTTATGGTAATAACATATTGTCAAATAATGAACATTACATATTTTAATAAATAATTGATCATCAATTTAGCAGTATATAAGGTGATGGATGATAAGTCTAAAATACATGAAAACACGTTAAACTCTAAATCAAATCCACTCCTTACTTTCAACTTGTTTAGAATGTTTTATAAAATGGGCATACTGAACTCGTTTTAATCCTCCTTATATTTATAGTGTGTGTCTTTATTCCAATTTTTTTTTTTTGCTCAGTTCAAAAACACCAATGTGTAAATATATACCAATTAAGCTAATAGTAATAACATCTTTGTTATATTGTTACAGGCTGTAACTGCATTTGGCTGTCTGACTCAAGTTTACAACACAAAGAAGAAGCACGTTTCTGTTATGTAAAATTGATATTATCTAAACTAGGTTTGTCGGAAGTCCAGGCTTTCCAGGACTGTGCCATTTTTTAGATGATAATCCCGGTGTTCCGAAAGAACACTTTGGGACACACAATTGTCCTGACTTATAACATTTTTATTTTGTTATTATCGGTGATGAAGAAGGCCTTTTAACATTATTTTTGTCAGGTTGGTATGCATAAGTATAACACAATTCGGGAAAGTCCCGTCCACTCTATAAGTCTAGTGATAACATTCTTTATGAATTTGTACGTCATTGCGTCATTGTGAGAGTGTAAGTTTAAATGGGGGGATATGTTTCTTTCGCGGTTCTTAGATTTATTTATATATAAGATTTGATTTGCAATGTTAAAGTCTAAACGTGCCGAAAATACATTGCAAGATGATGAGGACAAATTCTTATCACAAATATGAGTAAGCTTTTTACTTTTGCTTGTATATTTTTATTAAATTATTAATTATGCTGTTTTATTTATTGTAATCTGTAATTTAAATAAAATTATAATATTTATAATACAGTACTAATGTACCAAATACACCTGAACGTACTAATCGTACATCTTTACCGTAATGACTCTTTCTGCGTCCCGATAAGTTGAGATGATTCTGTTAGTGAGTATGATGGTGTGGAACCAGTGGAAACACTTAAACCTAACTAAAGCCTAACTAACCAAACCCTCGTGACCGTTGGGGTAGTTTTTTTTTCGGGAAAAATACCCACGGTACCTACTAGCTGGGAATCTAACCCGGGAGCCCCTAAGATCGTAGTCAGGTACATTGACCACTATAATACGTTGCAGGTTATCAAATAAATTACGAGAGATATTAAAAATTTGCAATAGTCTCATGAAGTTCTACTTTATCTGAGAATCATTAACTTTATTTTTTTATGCATTGTCTTCCTTTTTATGCTGTCTATCTATCCATCTATATGTCTATTTATCTATCTATCTCTCTCTCTATCTATCTATCTATCTATATATATATCTATCTATCTATCTATCTATCTATCTATCTATCTATCTATTTACAAATATTAAATTTTGTCATTCTAAAAACTGCATTTTATTTGGTGGCCCATTCTTAAATTTATTTCAGTGCAGGCATTGATCTAAAAATATCTCAGGCCTGTGTTAAATGTTTAGTTTATGTCTTAAGGTCTGTTTACATTATGTGACAAACATGTTGTAAAACAATGCTATTTTGTAACTTGTTAAATGTGAGTGATTTTATAAAATATGCTATAATTTATATCATTGACAAAAATGACTCAAAACTGTCTTACCCTTTATAACATGTTTTATCATCATGGTGTAGGAGGATGTTTTAATTTCGGTATCGGTTTGTGTAGTGTTGTGTTGCGCAAAATAAGGGTCAAAGCATGGTTCTAGGTTCGACTATGTCTACTCATGAGAGCTAAATATTGTGCGAGTGATCTTTTGACCGATCTTAACTGTGATGACCTTGACCTTGTTGGGAACCAACAACAGGTAGAACAGTGTGTACACTCAAAATTAAGAATGTGCCGCTACAGAAGTGGATAGTTGAAACTAGGAACCTGTTGCAACCTAGGACGGCCGCATAGATTACGACATTAGACATTCCTAGACTTGAGACAATGGCTTCTGTACTGATCATGTAAATTCCAGTTAGGGATGAACGGCCGGTTCATGACCCAAAGTTCATGCAGGGACAAACTGACTCACTAGCTAGCAGCACAGATGTGCCTGGTACTTCCTCAGAGGATGTTGCTAAACTTAAGACCTCTGCATGGTCCAAGTCTATAGTGGAGTAAAAGCGTAGTTTCCCCATAGACATTTATAATATACCAACTATAATCTTTTGTAAATAATTGTAAATTTTATATTCCACGTTATTAAACTAGTTAGTTATAGAATAGTAAACATCTCGTATTATTTAAATGTGCGCGTGAGCTCCCATCCTCTATGAAATGGTGACCGGTCATGACAACCTGTTTGTTGGGGAACCCAGAACTGATGGCAGTTTTAGGAATTTTGTTCCGATGACAAGCCAGCACTTTGAGTACTTGATTAATTTGATTAGTAATCGAATAAAGAGAAAAAAATACCTCTTTTAAAGATGCTATTCTAGCGAAAGAACAGTTCAGCCAACTTGTTAAATAATGTAAACAGTTCTGTAGCAGGTGCAAAATATTAGAAAACGGAAGTTACATAATTACCTATTATTTTTACCGACATTTGACGGGAATCGTGTAGCTTTTTATAAAACACAAAACACTATTCACTTGATTTTTCATCAAGTTGTAAAACTTTGTTATAAAACACAAAGTTTTAAAACTTGTTAGATAGTGTAAACGTACCTTTACAGAACACGAAGTATGGACTATTTAAACTGAGGCTGCCTAGTAAGACAATAGCTCTATGGCCACCACACCACTTCAGCGAGACACACATTGAATCTCCTTTTACATGAAATTTGACTTAAAAAAGAACAAACTTAAAAGTTATCCCTATCAGTGTGCATGGAGAATAAATGTCAATTTAATCTAGTGAAAGTAAGGTTTGTTTTTGATGAGGTCGAGGATCAAATCCTGGTCGTGTGAAATGATAATACCTATTTTAATAAATAATCTGCTTTGGTGGTTGCATGATCTAAGGCGTCACTTTCACAATAGATTAGCCACTAGACTGTCTATAGCGGACAGATTGGAGTTCGATCCCGTACGGGTGTAATCAGGCTGGTTATTCCTCAAGGGTTTTTCCACTCTCCCTCCATGCAAATATGGTTATACTTCCTCTAAATTCAACCTTCCTCTTTCCTCTCACATTAGAGTAATCAGTACATATGCATAAAACCCGAAAGGTTAGTAAGACGTAGTGCTAAAAGTATGTTTTAAGTTTTATTCCACTCTCCTTCTAAACAAAGTCAGGTACATTGCATCTAAACTCTAGCTTCCTAATTCATATTAATCTAGTGTAGTTAAATGCGTATATCACTGAGGGGTAGTAAGACGCCAAGCAAAAATAAAAATAAAGCAGGAAATTTCTCTCCAGGCAAATGTGTTAGAATTGTAGAGTGAAAGAGGCTCTAAGCTATGTACATTTATAGAGCAATTGACTACACATAGCAATTAAGCTACAGCGTATATTTTGAATGAAAATACGTTGGCAAGTTAATACATTCTGGTTTATAAAACATGCCAAGTCATGCGTTATACATTTTTTTCAAATTGTCATTTCACTAGAAACGCTAAGGCCTTCACTATATTTCATTTTTACAAAGCTAGATTTAGCCATTATTACTAAAAATGCTAAAAAACGCGACAGTAAATTATTTTTCTGGCATCACACTGCAGGAATTACAATACCAACATTTTTTGAAGAATTAATTTCTTGTATAACGACATTTCATAGTCACGTGAAAATGAGAGCGATTAAAAAAATATACAATAGTTGGATTACTGTAATGGCTTCAACATTTACATACAAATGTTTGTCAATTACTTTAGTCTAATATCATTGTAGAGAGAGAATGTCCGGCATGTTAATGGTATTTCATAGAAACATTTTATCGTCACTGCTATAATTTTGTTTCTTAATTTGTTACAAGAGACATAGTAAATAACCGTAATTAGTTACACACCATACCTTTCATGTGCCTATGAATTA
This sequence comes from Timema genevievae, assembly GCA_902155825.1. Taxonomy (NCBI): domain Eukaryota; kingdom Metazoa; phylum Arthropoda; class Insecta; order Phasmatodea; family Timematidae; genus Timema; species Timema genevievae. The sequence goes on along the minus strand of CABFWO010001594.1, from coordinate 40,760 downwards.
TAAGTTTATACTGTAATTATTACTTTATTTACTACACCACTAAACTATATTTGCTACATTATTGTGTTTTTTAACCAACAAACTTTAGTTACTATTTTAAATGTTGTTATAAAATAGGAGCTGAATTGTTATACTACTGCTATGAATTTAACTAATTTTCTTTGTAGTAAATTTTTTGCTATTGTAAAATGTGTACAGAAATGTGTTTAACTTTTTTTCCAGTATAATAACTTTGTTTCTATTGTTAAACTTGTATTTTTTGATGGTTGGGTTGTTAACTACTTAGATTAAAGAGTTTTGAATGAAAAGGGACAATTAATGGGAAATAAACATATACTCTCCTGAACGGAGAATGAAAATACTATAGTGATAACCATAATCTGCCAAAAATTAACACTTTCGCTGCAGTCATCGGGAATGCTAACCAAATCCAATATAGAGATCGTGGTTGGAGTGAAGAATTAAAATGTATATCTTATCACTATGAGCTATGGCTTGTTGTGCTAATTATACATGTTTGTATAATTTTATTACTATAGGTGTGGCATGGAAATTTGCAATATATTATAAATTTTGTTGTGTTTAAGTCACGCCCCCATTAACTCTACATTGCTATGTACTAATTACGCTAATAGTTTGAGCGATTATATTAGACGATGTGTACCCACATTTGCATGGAGGGAGAGTGGAAAACCATTTTAGAAAAACCACCCTCAGTACACCCAACCGAGATTCTGGCCTCGATCTCCAAGTCATCGGCAATCTAGCCTATCACAAGAGTAGCGCGTTAGACCACACGGCCATTGAAGCGGGTGACGATACAGTACACTTTATCGATCGACCAAATGTGTCTCTCGACTTATCGAATGGTTTCCCATCTAGTGTCGGTAAATACCAAAGGAAGTCAAGACGATTCGTGTAGTGGGGACGTGTTTCAGGTCTCAGTCGACATTCAACCATCGTAAGGGTGACCTGGTGGTCTAGGGGTAAGGTGTTAGACTTATGTGCTGAGAGTACGGGGTTCAATCCTCGGTCCCGGCACAGACTTATCTGATTGCCAAACCCTTCCGTCACCTCTGACAAGACGTGTATTAATCACAACTTTGTGAATGTGTGGAATGCCAGGCCTCCACCGTGGTTCGGATTCCACGTTAAACTGTAGGTCCTCCATTTCATCTTACAATCACCCTATCATTACACATTAGCGTAAGTGCGTATAACCTGAACGGGTAGTAAGACGCGTTGATGATAGTAATAATAATAATAATAACCATCGTAGGGAGGACTAGTTTTTTATTATTCTAAAAAATGGAGTGGTATGACCAAAAGGTGCTTCATTATATTGAATCTTTTCGATCCTACACATATTAAGTTTCTTAGGGTCAAAACAAGACGCTCCTTATTGGGAATGGCTTGTTTGAAGTTGGCGCCCCTTTTACGTATCTTTCTTTGGTCCAATTATCTGAAATAAATTTTAAAACTCATATTCAGACATCCGAACGAAATTTTGGAAGCCACCTTTACGTCTGTATTTTATCAAAACATCGACATCATCTTGTTTTAGATTTTCTGTCAAATCATTACCACTCTATCTACTTCTACTTTAAAGACTTGGTAGTAATCAAAATCTTCTTTTACGCGATAATTTTGATTTTTTTAAAGAAATATTTGTGAATGCGACACAAGCAATAAGGACGTCATCCTCGTCAAACATTTTGATTTTGACTGGATTTTTTTTTTTTTGTCTATACAGTGGGGGAAAAGGAAAGCCAATCCACTTGTCGATCGACGATGTCTACTCATTGGGGATGCGGCTTAAAACTCGAAAAATTCAAGTTAGATATCTCAAGAACTTTCCTGCTATATAGGTCATGAATAAATATACTTTAATCCAGCACATATCCGTGTTCAAATGATTTAAGGCGTCTCTATAACGATATACGCGATTGGCATTCACAGGGAATTTCAGGTTCAAATCTCGACCTGGTTTGTTGGAGGTGGTATAACTTTTGTGATATTTCAATGTTATTTTAAAAACCTCTCCTATTTATTTCAGATACTTTTTTTTCTAGCTAGCTTACACATCCCTGTGACGATAAAAATCTCGATGTTAGTTTTTTGAACTTTGTCAGGCTATACGAATAAGAATTACGGTGATGGAGTGTGAAAGAGGAAGGTAGAGTTGAGAGGAAATGAGCCCAAATTTCCATGGGGGAAGAGTGGAAAACAATTGTGGAAAATAACCCTCGATACAACCTACCTGACAAAGATTCCAACCCTGATTTACCCAAGCACCGGAAAAAGTAGTAGAGGAATCTCACATCTAGTACGACTACCAATGTTACAGGTGTTCTTTTTAGAACTGTGTCTTACTACCCATTTGGGCTACATGAATATTTATTAACTACGATTATGTGTTAGGAATGAGTAAATTTAAATTGAGAGGTAGTATATAAACATTTGTGTTGAGAGAGAGGAAACACATTTAGAAAAACACACTCTCAGTACGACTGACCAGGATTCGAACCTCAATCTCCCCATCATCGGCAGTCCTGTAAATTTCAAGAGTGACGTCATGTTCTCCTTCTTTTATCCTCTTAGGAGAAATGTTTGTACAACAGTGATCTATCTCTACCATTTTAGACTCAATAGTCAATATCTAATTCTTTTATTGGTCTAAATTTATAAATGAGGAATTTAATAGCAATGCGATAGTAATAAGATGTGCAGCCTCTAATAAAATGTTGAGAATGTTAACCGGAAGTCGAAATTTTAATACAAAGTGTTGACCCCTGTGGACCCAATATCAATTTTTTTGGTCCAAATATACTAATGAGGAAGTTAATTCTTTAAAAATAATATTATAAAATTTAAAACCGGGAGTAAAAAAATGTGTTACATAGGCATAATGAAATTTTTTCTCGGGTTTACTAGTGTATATTATTTAATTTCACATATATTACGAGCTTTGATTAAATATCTCCATTTTTAAACAATGGACTGAGAAAGTACGTGTGGAGTTCCGTACCATTTATCTGTTTAAGGGTATGGCAACTTTGAACAGGAGAGATAATATATAATATTATCTAGTTCGGTTGCTTGTGTGTGTAGAAATTTAGTCGCTCTGGTGGCACAAAACTTTGCTAAGGGTACACCTAATGAGGCTGTCTACACGTCGTACCTACAATGAAATATGTGATAAGGATTATGAAGGTGTAGAGTCAGAAGAAATCTTGAACCTAGCTTAAGCCTAACCAACCGAACCCTGGTTACATTTGGGATAGTTACCCTTTTGGAAAAAAAAAAAATACTCATGGTACCAACCACGAATCGAATCTGGGATTACTAGGTTCGTAGACATGTGCACTGACCACTATACTACAGGGCTTGTTTTCAAAATGTTTTTACATACGTATAAGAAAATAAGACAACATTTATCCAGTTTATAAAGTTGGCAGCCTGATTTAATAGACAGATTTCAACAGCTGAAGTTTAAAATAGTTTCCAACCACCTTTCGTCGATGTTTATTTCTTCATGAAATTGAATATCCCGTTATAAAAATTATCTAGACATGTAGACCTCGCTTGTTCTCTATACCATATATATGAAACTGACATTTATTAGTCTAATTAAGAGGTTTCCAATGTTTTCCGGGTATCTGAGGACCCTTGTGTCCACACGCAATCGTTAAAACTAGAGAAACGCAAACCTCGCCCCTTCTCCCATTCTGTTGTGTTAACATTTCATGATGGAGGAGTAGTGGCGTTTAGCGATGTTTTACTAGGTGGGTCAATGGCTACTTGTGAATTGTTTTCCAGCGTTTACAATATCGTACTTGTGAGTGGAACACCAATGAACATGCGCCGCCTAGTTATCCGGTAATTTGAACAATATCCGTGGTGTGGTTCAATACATATATTAAGTGAGAGGGGCTTATCTACACGCACAATTTTGGCAAACAATTACCATATTTGAAACCTCTCCCTTAATGTCCCGATGCTAGAGGGGCTTGGAATGACTTTTCATTCATTGAATTAATATATATATATGTATATATATACTTTTTTGTGTGCACTATGTTATACTATATTCCATTATTCCTACAAAGTGCCTTTTAAAAAATATAAATATATTTAACTCTGGTAATAGTTGATAGCATTTTACCATATTACTAGTGTTATTCTATAAATAATAATATCTATCAAAATTGACATTAACAGATCAAATGACTTGAAGTATAATTACGTGAAAGTATTTTTTTTCCTAATCTTCGCTTCTTACTACGTGCTCAGACTACGTACATGCGGGCACCGAAGCAGGGGATGACTAGCTTTTATCCGCTCTAACGTTAACCTGAGACACATCTCACGGCTGATTAACAAGGTAACGGTGACCTGGTGATCTAGGGGTAAGGTGTCAGACCTCTGTACTGGGGGTCCGGGGTTCAATCCTCGGTCCCGGCACAGATTTATCTGATTGCCAAATCCTTCCTTCACCTCTGACAAGACGTGTATTAATCACAACTTGTGAATGCGAGGAATGCCAGGCCTCCACCGTGGTTCGGATTCCACGTTAAACTGTAGGTCCTCCATTTCATCTCACAATCACCCTACCATTGCACATTAGCGTAAGTGCGTATAACCCGAACGGGTAGTAAGACGCGGTGCTAATAATAATAATAATAATAATAATACTAATAATAATAATAATAATAATAATAATAAAAACAAGGTAACTACAAGGTTACGCTTGAGCCAGAGAACATACTGGAATATGCTTTTATACATTTGAGGAAATCTCTGGAAAGTGAGCATATAGGTTCATACGCCTTTTTTTCTCAGTATTGCATCCTCAGATTCTTCAGTTATTACTACATATTGTGTATTTTTAATTTATTTGAGGTGTTAAACGTGAACTTCCTGAACCGACTGATTATATCAGCACACGAGAATTTCTATGATTGAGAGCGAAAGGACCTGCCAATTTTGCTGAGAAAGGTATTTTCACATACCTTCCAGGGATCTTTTACATTCCACAATTGAAATAGGACAGAGGGCTGTAGTTCTCCTGAAATTGTGCTACGGATTTTTATCGCTCGAGAAAAATCCCCTGACTCCAGCTGGGATTTAACCCACGAATATCATGTCCTGAGGCGAGAACCTTACCCCAAATAAGGTCAACCATATTGTGTAAAAACAATAACATCCAATGTCATTCATAGATGGCAGTAAATTGTAAATTAAACGTTAGAAGCTATAAGCTCTTTCTTGAAATATAAAGCACTCAAACGCGTTTTTCTAGGAATCAATATTAATGCCACGTGCCTCTATTGTGAAAATATTCTTATTTAACATTTGCCAACAATTAAGTTGGAATAATTATTTTAAAAGCCGTTTCGGTGGACACATTATCTAATACTTCACTTTCACAATGCCAATGTCAGAGAGATCGGGACTCAAATCCCGGTCTGATGTACTGAGAGGGTTATTTCTCACTTGATTTACCTCCACCCTGATGCGGGTAAACTCCTCTAATTTAAACCTTTTATACTTAACACATTAACGTAAGTATTACATACACATATACATTGAACGGGTAGTAAGACGTGGTGCTACTAAATAAATAATTTTGTTTGTTTCTTTATTTTATAGAATAAAATAAATAACTAAAAATTTGGTTCAATTTAAAAAAAATACAGGTCTAAATTAGATATACCTTTTTTTAGCACCACTTTTTACTACCTGTTCAAGCTGTACGCATATGTACTAATTACGATTGTCAGCTAGGACTGAGAAAGGTTGATTATAGAGGAAATGTACCCACAGTTGTATGAAGGGAGAGTGTAAAACAATTTTGGAAAAACCACCCGACTGAAACTCGAGCTCCAATCTTCCTGTCATTGTCAGTCTGGTCTATTGCAAGAGTGACGCCTTAGACCATGAAGCCACTGATGAGATTAAATAAAAATGTTTTATATAGAAAACTATTGCGTTATGATATGACGCTTGGTTCGAGGTATATTACCTACCTAATTTGGGTGCTATGTGGAAGGGGGGGTTTACGGGCGTTAGAGGGGATCTTAATTATCTATTTCCATTTTGCTTTTTGAGTAATCACTAACTAAGAATAAAAAGAGAAAAAATAAATATTTATTTTAGGTTAACTTCATATTTTGGTTACAATTCACTTTTTAATTTGTTGTAAACTGATCTAAAGAACCAAAGAAGACGAAGAAAGGTTTCTAACAAGAATTTTTTTTTTTAAATTGGAGGAAATGAGTGGTTGAGGCAACAAAAAGCGTCAAATGTTGAAGGTTCGCATGAGCGGATAGGACAAATTGAAAGCTCAACGTCTACAATCTTAATCGAATTTTCAAACTGGGGATTTAGACGGTTACCAATGTAGAAATTGAGTTTCCAAAGAAGGTTAGAAAGAAAAAAAAGATGAAAATGAAACAATTATTACTAAAACTCAACTTTTAGTTACTAAAGATTGTCAAAGAGAGTAGGTAGGGCTATGGTTAATCAAAGTTTATTTTGAATGTTTTTTTTTATAGACACACACAATTATATTATTTTTCATAATTTTTTTTGTGAGCTGAGTGCTAAAATTTCCAGTAAAGCTTATATATATATATATATATATATATATATATATATTTGAAATATATTTGAATAAACAATTATTTTTCGATGATATATATATATCATCGAGAAATAATTGTTTATTCAAAGCGATATTTTTATTATTTCAAAACCATGATACATTCGAGAACTTTTAATTTTAAAAGATTTTAATACAAATGCGACCAAAAAAAATATCAATGCACTAAATGTGATATTAAAAGGAACATAAACGCTTTAATTACGTTTTCAATCGTTATTCAAATAAATAGTTAACTAGTGGATTGTTGCAGCGATGGCTGCATATTATGGCACTAAAAAATATTATAAACTTTTTATTTGGGAAAGATCAATATAATAAGCCCTCACTCAACTTTATAATTTAAAGTTTACTCATCAAAGACTACCAACCTAAAATTTTCTTTTGTTTTCGGTGTTTAATTTGAATCAAAACGTATATTTTCTTCTCCCTTCACGCACTGATGAAAACTTTGAAAAGACTCCTCTCCCAGCTCTCTATTCGTTGCACCAAACCACACAATTTAGGTATTGAGCTGTTATTATTTTTGACCAAAGAGAAATGTTTTATTTAAGGATATACAACTATAACAACAAATCATTGTTTCCATGGAGATGTAAACAAAGAATGGATGGATGTACAGATGAGCCACTGAACACACAGAAGGAAAAGATGAATAATTCTCTAAGAAAATTAGGTTTTAGTTTTAGGCTACTATTTTTGCCGCCATCTTGGATCCCTAACCTTTAAAATGAGTGTTTGCTGGTCAAAATAGGTTAAACCGTTTTCTCGTAATTTCAATTAGCGGGAATGGGTTATCAAATTTATATATAAGATGATAGAGAGAGTGATAAAATGTGATATTGAAAATCACAGTGTGTTTGGTTGTGTGATTGTGTAAGTGTGTGGGTGAGTTTAAAAATGAGAGTGTGAGTGCGATAAAGTGAGTGTGAGATGTGAGAAAGGGAGTGTAATAGACTGCTAATGAGCAATTGAGAGAGCTCGAGTGAGTGTGAGTGATTAATAGTGAGAGTATGTGTATGTGTTAGAGAGCAATACTGGGAGAACTGGAAAGCGTGTGTGTGAAAGAAAGTGTGTGAGGAAGAGAAATAAATTTTGTCAGTGAGAATGCGTGATAAAGTGTGTGAGAGAATGTGTGTGTTTGAGAAAAAAAAAGAACGTAAAATTTTGGGAGAGACATTATGTGAAAGAGAGAGAAAATGGGAGAGCGTGTGGGAAAGAGAGTTTGAGAGAGAAAGTTAGAGAGGGAGGGATTAGCTTAGAGAGAGAAAGTTAGAGTGAGAGAGTTAGAGAGTATAAGAGAGAGAAATTGACAGTGAGTTTAAGAGAAAGAAAGTTTGAGCTCGAGTGAGTTTGAGAGAAAGACAGTTTGAGAAAGAGTAAGTTTTAGAGAGAGAATGAGTTTGAGATAGATTGAGATTGAGAAAGAATGAGAGTGATTTAGAGAGAGTTTGTAAGAGAGCATTCAAGAAATGAAACTTTTGAAAGAGCGAGAGCGTTTGAGAAAGAAAGATCGTTTGAGAAAGAGTTTAAGAAATAAATTATAATAAAGATAATGTGAGAGAAATTGTGTTATAGAGAGTGTATGTGAGGGTGTAGAGTGTGTGAGAGAGAGAATGAAAGAAGATTATATAAGAGAGTGTCTTATAGACTGTATGTGTGTGTGTGTGTGTGTGTGTGTGTGAGGCGTGAGAGTGTGAGAGGGAGTGTCTAAGAGCGTGAGAGATTGTCAGATAGAGAGAGACAAAGTGAAAATATAGATGTGGTACTCTACACAAAATATTATGGTACCGATATTTTGAAATATCATTCCCTTAAAAGTAAGTATCAATATGGAAATATTACTGAACTTATTGTATTTGTAAGAATGTGAAAAGATATATGGTGTACACAAAACATTACTTTTAAATATCATATCCTCAAAATTAAGCGGTAAAATTAAATTATATCTTAAACTATGTATTGTTATTGTGTTAGTATTTGCTAAAATGAACATAAAATCCCATTATTTGAATAAAATGAACATAAAAAACCCATTATTTGAAAAAAAGATAACTAAAACTCACAGTTAAATGGCTTTTTTTACACATTATTCAAGATCATTTTATCGTTTTGGAGCTTATAATATATAACAAAACATATTTAGGCATAATTTTATCATGCGCGAAACAAAACGTAAACAATATTTTAAAGAGTTCAACGACTTAACCTTTTAATTTTAGAATTATGTTCATTATTATTGATTTAAATGCGAATTAACGATGACAGCATTCCAATAAAAAATAAATGTTTCCCCAGTTTAGGCATCTCAATTTATATGTGTTATGACCAGCATCCAAAGAGAAAATTGTGATGTGTTCGGATCAACAAATGAAGATTGAGCTATTATTTTTTAGCCAAAAAATATATCTTACTTAGAGATTTACAGCCATGCAAGCAATAACGGTTTCCATGGTGACTAAGCAAAGAATGAAAAACTGAACATTTTCGGTGAAAATCAGATTTTCGTATAAAACTACTATTTTTCCCGACATCCTGGACTCTTAAACGTTATAATGAGTGGTCGTTTGTCCAAATCTTTTTAGTCAGTTCCTCGTAATTTCTATTACCGGAAACGGGCTTATCAAATTATATATAAGAAGATTTGGTTATGTGTGGTTTGAAATAAAACTAAGTTTATATAATATATATAATATACGTAAAATTGATTAATTTATGAGTACATCACTATGATAAATATAAAACCAACCGAGTGGCGGACATTTGTTGGATAAGATAATGCCAAATTCTACGGATAGAGGTTGTTATATGGGCAGCACAACGACCCCATTGGCAGCTAATATCAGTTTTATAGACCAGTGCCACTACTTTTTCACTAAAGTAGCTCTTCATTTATCCTCAAGAGGCTGAGTTGAACCCGTTCTAGACTCACTGCTTCACAGAAAATCTGGTTCAGAGATCGAACACGAGACCTTTAGACCACGCACCAAACATCGAAAATGGGACCTCTGAGCCACGTATTACAACTAATATTGAATATGCCCTTTTAGTTACGCCAATTGGGTAGGGATGAGTAAGGTATTATTTAGAGGAAGTGTATAAATATTTGCATGGAGGGATAGTGTGATGCCGTTTAGAAAAGTTCATTTTTAATGCAGCCAGCTGGGATTTTAAGCCTGATCTCCTCACTGCCTCACTGTCAATCCAGTATACTCAGAGAGGGATGCTTTAGACCATGGTACTGGTGAACCTGGACTTAGCTACTTAAGGTGTACTCTCTAAACACTAATTATATCAACAAAAGACTTTAAAAAAAAAGGGTCCAAACTCAAGAAGGTACCCTGAAAGATAGAAGTTTCTCCTTGATGGAATACATTATGGCTCTATCTTTTTAGCTACACCATATTTGAAGCTAGCAAGGTAAGCTTGCTACCTTTAAGGGTTAAAGGAATGTAAGCCCCTACATGAAGAACTACACACTTACTTCTAGTACCTAGATACCTTAATTCCGATCTTTATAGGAAGATCATTTTAGACCACCAACATTGATTTAATGTCACTAAAATTTGGCATTCAAAAAATTTATTATTTTATTTATTAGTTATAAAGTTCATCTAAAATGTTAACAATGACTTCCAATAATACTTCAATATGGATTACTGTATTGCATGACAAAAAGTCGAGAAAATAGCAAAAAATAGGGAAGATAATATGATGAGTGAAAAAATTAACCAGGCAGGGGTGTTAAAAATATATGAAATTGTTAAAGAATGGCAAAGTGGCGGGCGTAGATTGGATCACAAGTAAAATGCTTATGTGTTTGGGAATGGTACTACTTGCAAGATTACATGAGTTGTTCAGTGTGGGTGCTGGGAATTTTTATGTTGATAATGACTGGAAGAATGCTGTCATTTATCCCTTGTACAAAGGCAAAAGGATTAAGTGTAATTGTGAGAATTATAGGGCAATAAGTTTATTGAGTATTCCAGGGAGTCTCTTAATTGAGAAGGTGCATGAAAAAACTGTGGACGAGAGTTGGGGTGTGCAATGTGGTTCCATGCCAGGTAGAGTTTGTATGGACCAGATATTTGCATTGCAACAAGTGATTGAGAAATGTATGGTAGTAAGAAAGGAAGTTTATTGGGCATTTGTTGATCTGGAGAAAAGCTTACGATCGTGTGAATAGGAGTAGCATATATTATGGAATATTATTAGAGAGTATGATGTGAAGGCATGGTTAGTAAATGCAATTATGGCGGTGTATGATGGAAGTAGAGCGTGTTTTAGGGTGAATGGAGCTTTAAGAGAATGGCTTAGAATTGAACAGGGGGTTAGACAAGGTTGTGTTATGTTTACATAGTTATTTAATGTATTCATGGGTGAGTGTATGAAGGATGATTGTTAGGTCACGGTTGGTGTACAGTTGGACAATGTGAATGTGAAAGTTCTGCTCCATACAGATGATGTTGTATTAATGGCTGAAAGTGAAAGAGACTTTCAGAATGCAGTAAATCATTTGAATGTGGGAACAAGCATAGTTGATCTTCGTATAAATGTGTCCAAAACTAAGGTGATAGTTTTTTTATAAGGATGGATAAGGAAATTACTGTCAATTTAGTATAAATGGAAAACTGCTGTGAATGATGTTGTGTATTTGGACAGAATGTTCTGTAAAAGTGGAAGGATGGATGATGAAATTGACAGACGGGTGAGTGCCTCTTGGATTGTAGTTGGATGTATTAACGGTTTTGCAAAGAATGAAGTAATATCGAAAGAGGAAAAGATTTAAATATGTATAAAATTATGTTAACAATAGCAATATTGTATGGATGTGAAGCGTGGGCTTGTCAGGAGGATTGCAAGAGCAAGGTGAATACGGTTGGAATGAGATAGCTAATAAAGATATGTGAATAAACTCGTTTGGACAGAGCTAGTAGTGAATAAGTCCTGAAAGAGTGTGTTTTGAATGGGAATACAATAAGTCAGTGTGAAAGAAGCATGTTACGTTGATTTGGGAATGTTGAAAGGATGAGTGTGTTGCTCGAGTGATGAAGCAAATGTACTATGGACGAGGGTGTAGATCAAAAGTCGGTGGTAAGCCATGTAAGACTTTGTTAGATAATGTTGACAAATTTGTGAAAAAGATAAAATTAAGCGTTTTAAGAATAAAATGGCATGTTTGACTCGGTGTATGGATGTTTTTGAAGCGAAGGGAGTATTCAAGAATAGGGAAGTATATAGCAAGTTTATGAGGATTGATCAGTATGGAGATGTTATTTTTTGAGCTGTATGCACAATTTCTTGCCTACCCCATAAGGTCTTGGCCTAATTTGGTGTGTATGCATGTATAATTTATCTCTAAATGATTAATCAGACTAGGAATCTAAATTCAACTGTAAATTTGTGTTCCCGCCATTGTGGTAACGTGAGCTTCCAATTTACAAATAATGGAATTTCTATGAAAATCGTACTGTTCCGATTGCCTAAGTCAAGTCAACATTAAAATAATGTAGATATAATTTTAAGTACCACATTGAATAACTCGATGGTTGATCACTATACCACTTACTATACACCACGTGAATCTTCATGGATTGAATCATAATTTAAAAAGAAGTTATCAATTTTTTATTGTGAATTGATTGATATTTTGAAGTAAAACTTTTAATTGCGAGTTAAAGTTATTTGGTAGATAATTATTACGACAAGAACTAAGCTTATTAACGCCTTTATTTAAGGAGCAAGTATGAGAAAGACAGGTTTTAGGAAATGCACCCTAAATAGGTTGGAGATTAATTGGTTGATCATTTATGATGCGTGACCGGTGGAAATTCGAGCCGCAACTTCCTCGTCACTGGCAGCCCAGTCCAATGCGAGAGATGTCCAATTTCATCCCACTAAGTAAAATGGACGTTTCTCTCCAAAGCCCCTTTCCAAATTGCTTGGAGATGCAACTCCCCTCTAAGATATTTCGTGCCCCTCTTAGCACCGTTGGTTCGGTCTCGCCATCTTTTCTTTTATAGCTTCCAAGCCATTTAAACCTTATATTAGGTTTCTTTCTAGCTTTAATTTTGTTAAGTCTTAATTACATGATATATTACTATAATGTTAATGACAAACGAAAAAGCTAACAAATTAAAACATAAAAAGTATATGTACTGGCGTTAACTAACATAAATTAGGATAAAGCCCCGTTTGCATACTAAGTAGCTGTAAGATCCGTAGTCCGTAAGAAAATATCTACTCAACATTAAGATATCTCACCAAAACTGTTCAGTCCATTCAAGTCCAATCGCGTCAGACATTCTTAGATTCAGCTGTCTGGTTCAATTGTTTTTAAGGGAAAAAAAACACCAAATGCTTTCAAACTGAATACGTCACGCCACGTCAAATCCATTCCAAACCAGTCAATTCAAGACTGGTCTCTACTTAGCCAGGTGAATTTATGTCAATCTTTGTGAGTCTTGCTTTTATTTCACTACAGTTTTGGTTTCATTTCGGTTACATTTTTTATACATTTTTAATAATGGATGTTGAAAAGTTAATTGTGTTAAAGAACAGAGCTAAAGGTTATATGTAACACATCCGAAGAATTGAAATAAATATGTTATACGTAGCATCTGGGAAAAACATTACACAGTCGTTTGAAACATTAATTGGAATTAAATTAAATCAAAGCTAAATTAGATCACTGAGTAAATAAGGAAACAAATTGTTGAGAGAACCAAACGTAATATCTCCAAAGCTTAATAGGATGAACCCATTATGTTATTTTATGTTTTTTCATATTATTTTTCTTACGGAAACAGACAGTCTCACACTACTTAGGAAATATCAAGGTGGGTATTGTCCAATATTTGGGCAAATATTAGATAATTAGGCAACTAACAAGTGGGGCTCTCACACCCATTGCAAGTATCACAAGCCCAGTACTTGGACAAGGACTTGGCCAATGATGTTGGCCAAAAGCTGGGCCTCCCACACCCCTTTTGATTTTCTCTCTCCCTGCTCGTAAGTTTCAACAAAAATGTATCTTGAAAAACTGCTCTTAATCTCTTTATAAGTTGTTTTGTTTGGTGGGTACTTTAATTTACGGTAGCATCAGCACAATAAAGACAAAATAAAACACAAATCACTTCTAAGCGCAAAAAATATAAGAGTCTAGTACAAACATAAAATACTAAATATCAACTAAGATGAACAAATTAAAAATTAAAGAGATTTAAACCATTGCCTGGTAATGATTGACGATTATCTCTGAGTAGTGTGGGAACTACACCAAGTGTCTGGGCCAGTTATCGGTCATCTTTGACTTGTGAGAAAAAACTGTCAGTGAACGGCAAGCACCTCGTTACTTAGCAAACATATATCTACAAGTATTGGCAAACAGCCACAAGTGACCGTCCCACAATGGTCATTGCTCATATTTTCAATGCCATTCAATGCTTGCCAGGTGGTGCGGGAGTAGCTTAATCCTGCGAAGAATAATAAACGTTAGCTACAGCTAACACCAAATCTGGTGGCAGCATGGTCTAAGGCACTACTCTCGTAATAGACAGGACTGCCAATGATGGGAAAATCATGGTTTGATTCCAGTTGGGTGTACTGAGGGTGATTCTTCATAAATGTTTTCTCATTCTATTTCCCCCCAAATGTGGGTACATTTCCTAACAATTTTACCTTCCTCATCTCTAAATCACTAGTGTCATTAGTACATAAGCGTATACAGCCCGATTGCGCAGTAGGATGCAGTGCTTTAGTTTACAGCCATTACTATTTCCAGCCTGTAGCATGGGTTAGTGTTTCATATATTTTCCACTACCGGCTGGCAAGGCCTGTCATAGCTTCATGTACTAGTACCTTATAATATAATTTAAGACTAGAACAAGCACAACATCCAGTCCCTGGCAATTTATCAATGTGAAATGGTAGACCCACATTTCACCAATGATATTTTTTTTTCCATGGCGGAAATCGAACCCATAGCTCAGTATACAGAGACGTGACCAACTGAGATAAGGTTAGTAGGACGCAGCGCTAAGCAAAACAAAACAACTATATCCCCATTCATCTAGTATAAATCTAATTCATCAAATAAAATAATAGTATCCATTCGTCCCAGTATAGTAAACTCAACAACTGTTTCGATGTGAAAACCCATTGACTGGTGTGATTTGACTGGACTGAACTTGACTCGATGGAACTGGGTTGGTGTGAAATTAGTCTTTAACATAAATTACTGATCTGTAAAACCGTAATGCTTCTTAGAATTTGGTTTGATTTGAACTTTCTTAAGGACTGTAATTACGGACAGCTACGGAGAGCCAATCACATTTATATAACTATATGAACAATGATCGTAAAGGAAACTGTAGCTATTTTTTAAACGAATTGTATTATCAATGAGGCTTTGAGACTAGTTTTAATAGCACTTTTTTTTTGTATCTTGTCGTACTACCCTTTCGAGTTATACGCTTATGTACTAATTACAGTAATAGTTTCAGGGATTAATGGGGTTATATTTATTGTAAGTGTACCCACATTTTAATGGAGGTGTATTGGAGAACCATTTTGAAAAACAAACCTCAATGCACCCGACCGGGATTCAAACCTCTACCTCCCAGTCATTGGCAGTCTAGTCTACTACGAGAGTGGCGTCTTAGATCATGCGGCCACAAAAGTAGATATTTATGGAAATCCATGGACCTCTTTTATACGTGAACTAATTTTTTTTTAATCACCGCGTCTTACTACCCGTTCGGGTTATACGCTTAAGTACTAATTACACTAATGGATTAGGAAATGGGAAAATTTAATTTAGATGAAGTGAACCCGCATTTGCGTGGAGGGAGAGTGGTAAACCATTTAGGAAAAACCACCCCCAGTTCACCCGACCGAGATTCGAACCTCGATCTTCCCGTCCTCGGTGGTCTGGCTCAACAGTGAACTAATTAACTATGACATTAGACAAAATATTTAGCTAATAAAAGGTTAACTGTGTTTAAATAATTTGCTGAAATGTCGATAAATTTCCCAACATCTGACACTATATCACGTGATTAATCGTACTCAAGTTAAATAAATGGTATGCACCACTCTCACTGCGTGTAGCCTGAACGGGTGGTAATAAGATGAGGTGCTAAATCATAGTAGTAATAATAATATTAATAATAATAATAATAATAATAATAATAATAAAATAACTATCCAGGTCAAGGCCAAGTGTGAGACCTTAAGCATTTTTTCCACGGAGCAGAGCTACGCAATTTCAGGGAAAACAAGAAAAGTTGTAGGGTTCGTTTCCCTGAGGTGTCAGGCGATACTTTTCGACGACAGATCTTGTTTCACGAGTTTGACTCGGAACTTCCGAGAAAGAAACTAACAAAAATATGGGACATTAGGTTTGGATTAAAGAGCGAACTTGTTTGACATGGCTGGTTGAAGAAGCGACTGGGTGTGGGGGGTGAGGGCGGGGGACGAAGGTCTTTGGGGGGGGGGGGGTTAGAGGGGCTGGAGGCAAAAGGGAGTAGGGTGGAAGGATAAGTTCGTCAAATGCAAAGTTTATTCTCAGAGGGATTTTCCTTCGGGGCGTCATAAAACTTGAGGTTTCGACCTCAGTTATAAAAGTGTTATTATCTACTGTTTTTCAACGTTTTTTTACCACCTTTTTAAAAATGAAACAATTTCTTTTAAAAAAATAAAAAGTATGTACCTCTTTAAAATAATTAAATTTTTTTTTATTCTTAAATTTAATTTCTCCAAATTACTTATTTTATTTTCTAAGGTGTACACTACGTCTAATCAGAAATGTAACAAGCCCATCTATATTGCTTACAGGGTGACCTGGTGGTCTAGAGGTAAGGTGTTGGACTTCTGAGCTGGCGTCCGGGGTTCAATCCTCGGTCCCGGCACAGATTTATCTGATTACCAAACCCTTCCTTCACCTCTGACAAGACGTGTATTAATCACAACTTGTGAATGTGAGGAATGCCAGGCCTCCACCGTGGTTCGGATTCCACGTTAAACTGTAGGTCCTCCATTTCACCTCACAATCACCCTACCATCGCACATTAGCGTAACAGCGTATAACCCGAACGGGTAGTAAGACGCGGTGCTAACAATAATAACAATAATAATATATTGCTTACACTATAGTGTAGTTTATAATGTACGGTGATAGTGTAATCGGTTAAGTAAAGAATGATAATTTTTAGGGTAAATTAAGTGTAGAGTACAGTCATAGTTTAAGGATTAGGAATCAGAAGAGAAGCTTAGAGGGAATAAAACTAAACCCTATTTACAATAGAAGTGAAGGTGACATCTATAAAAGTTACTAGATCTACTCTCATATATCAATTCGCCAAACCATATGATCCGTAAGACTATATTCCGATTTGTTGTTACTTTTGGCAACACAACAGACGATTTGTGTTAAGATAAGAAACTAAGATTTTAAACTAAAGTATTAAACTTTTTTTGCAATTAAAATTAATTAAATAATATTAAATACATTAACAATTTATAGTGAGTTCAAATAGATATCATTAGTGGCGAAAAAGATTATTGGCCTTGGCTTTAAAATACTAAGAATTATTGTAAATATTATGTTAAATAAAAACAATCGTAAATAGTACAGTAATGTTGAAAAATTAATAGGTATACTTTGATTAATACATACAATGAAAAATAGTTGTTTCAAAAAATACTATTCGTTTGGGACACTTTAGACTAGCGGTTCCCAAACTGTGGTACGCGTACCAAGATTGGTACGTACAATTATTCCTAGTACTACGCCATGAGAAGCCAAACGAAACTATCAAATTAAAGTCGGAAAAAGACAGGGCCTCATAAAATCTTATAAATATATTCGGACCAGTTCACAGACAAGTAAGAAACAAACTCAAACATACGGTGATTTTACTACCCTCCTTTTGCCAGCTTGAGTCCTTCAACATTGGGCTTCGCTAGTGTCACTGCTGGGTGATAGGACTAACTGAAGCGATCCTAGTGTTGAAGGACTCAAGCTGCCAAAAGGAGCGCAACCATTTTAACCTGGAGGTTGAGTGTCTGGATAGATTATTTGTCTGTGGACCAGGTCCAACCAAAGAAAGACAGATTCAAACAGTGATTGGAGGGGGCGGTATCACTAATTTAAGCTCAGACAGTCGATGCAGCCAGCAGTGCAGTCTGTGCTATAATATTTCTGGGCAGCATTAAAAATGTACCGAAATAGTAAATATTCAACATTCAGCAGCATGGTGGTACTCCCAATTACGGAAATAGTTGGGGTGGTACGCCATTCAAAAAGTTTGGGAACCACTGGCTTAGATAATTAAAGTGAAATAATAAGGTAAGTTAAACACAATAGCATTTGTGGTAAAATTAATAAAATTTTACACAGGAAGTAATATATCATCAAATTAAAAGGTAATTATTGATATTATATTGTAATATGTACTGGAATTGTAGACGTCAGTCAACAAATAAAATGAATCAATCATACACTGTGAAATTTTAAGGTTTTTAAGAATCATACATATAATTTTAATTGTATATATTTTGATAGAAAAGATTTTGTAGTTATTTGTCTTTTTCAATTTTTTTCCCTTGCTGATTAGTTTCTCAGTTGGGTTGAAGACCAGCTGTAGAATTAATTTTTTCAAAATGTTTTGGTATAATAGGAATAACATCTTCAGGAGATAACTAGATGACAAACATAAAGGAAGTCATTAGACTAAAATATGCGTAGTGATAAAGAATATTGCGATAAAATATAATAAGTAGCAATATGTTTTTCTTTTAACCATTTACCCGCCTCGGTGGCGTAGTTGTCTAACGCGCTAGTCGTGTTGAGCTCAACCGCCGAGGACGGGGAGATCGAGGTTCGAATCTCGGTCGGGTGAACTGGGAGTGATTTTTCCTAAATGGTTTTCCACTCTCCTTCCACGCAAATGCGGGTTCACTTCCTCTAAATTCAACCCTCCCAATTCCTAATCCATTAGCGTAATTAGTACTTAAGAGTATAACCTGAACGGTTAGTAAGACGCGGTACTAAATATTATTATTATTTTAACCATTTATAAATATTCAACTTGCTGTCAGTTATCACCACTCCTATGGTGAATGGACTATATCATTATTCTTAATTAAAACGTTCGCCAAGAACATAGAAGAGAATTTCCTTAAAATGGTGCAGCAATTTACACTCAAGCAGAAATGTAGTTCGATCCATGATGGGTGCAAATAAAACTATAAAAATAGATAACACTCAACATGACTTATTCTCTAGATAATAAACAGAGCCTTATGATTTATGACATGGTTGATGTTCTCGAACTATTTTTTTGTGTGGGGAAACAAATCAAAACAGAACAAGAACGGGACACACGGTTTTACGTTTAACGAGTTATTTAAAAATATTCTCACAGCGGTAGTAATTTCAGCTGTCCAATTGTACCTTTAGGCTATCTAGTGTAGGAGTGTAGGTAATAATAATATGGTGCGTTTGAGCTACATCAGCTCAGTTGTGGGAAATTTGTAGCTGACAATTTTTGTACGTCTATCACAGACTCTGCCTTAATATATGAGTGGTGACGGACCCTAAGCTCTGGCCGATTCC
This sequence comes from Timema genevievae, assembly GCA_902155825.1. Classification (NCBI taxonomy): domain Eukaryota; kingdom Metazoa; phylum Arthropoda; class Insecta; order Phasmatodea; family Timematidae; genus Timema; species Timema genevievae. The sequence goes on along the minus strand of CABFWO010001594.1, from coordinate 21,477 downwards.
TGGATAGCTTAGTGGTAACGTATTAAACCAAAGGTCCGGGGCTCAATTCCCGTGCCTAGGTGTCTTATTTTAATTTAACGAATTTGATATTTAGATAAAGCTATAACCGTAATTAACAAATATAAGCTAATAGCTTAGTCGCTTAATCCCCCATGATATTCACATTTGTACAAATTTATTGTCATTGAATATTTGGTAGCAGAAATTAAACTACCAAATTGATGCTAGCTGCGTATATATTAGGCTATAAGATTATTTCAATGTTGACGTTAATGTTTTCTTTCGTAATAAAAGTTTGTATCTCAAATTTTGTTTAATCTTGAAATGCTCTCCATTTCAATTGATTTTAGAATATATTGTCCTGTTTCATCAATTCTTAATCTGTTAACCATAACTGAAGGTATTTGGCCGGTTTGCAAGAATGAAACTGAGTGGGTCTTTAATGTGAGTGAAACGGTAGTGGCGTTGATTTGCTTGCCAGATAGGCTTCCTCCATCACGTCACCACTTCTCCTCCACTCGCACGCCCGGCCGCCAGAGAGGCTTCCCCCACCACGTCACCACTTCTCCTCCGCTCGTACGCCCGAGCGCCCGAAGCAACAAACACCCCGGTTTTCAGACGCGTTTTTTAGGTATTAAATCGGACCCAGCTTACATTTCATTATATAATTATATGGGGGTTGTAAATAAACTCTTCGTGAACAAATAACGTTTTGAAAAATCACTCTATGACCATTATTGGCCGCTTCCAAGCCGTTTTTCGGGAACACCTGTTTTTACATACTTACGATTTCTGCAAAAAGTCATGATTATTTTTGCATGAAATTTTTATTGTAGGTAGGCCCCAACAAGATATACAATCTAAGACCTGAAAAAGTTCTTGCAACAACTACAACCTCTGTTATAAGATGTCAAAAATTTGCCATTATTCGTGGTTTTTATTTTTTATTGAAAAAAGTTGTGAACCGATTTAAATTTACCAGGGCTCATTGTTTTTGTATTTTTAGGTGATATCACGTGCTTTTTTTTTAAGTTTCACACCTTAAAAGTGAAAATATCAGTTTTCAGCACTTTTATGAATTTTTTTGACGTAAAAGCTACAAGCCGATTTAGTCCAAAGTATATACGATCAATTTCTACGGTTCTTCTCCTAATTATAACGTTGAGAAAGTGGATGGTAAATTTGTTTTAAGAAATGAATGTTTTTCCGCTATCTTACCTAGGCTATTTCCCCTCCTTTCTAGGGACGGTTTTATGACTCCTGGATAAATATTAATGTGGCCAATACATATTTCTATCTGGTTGATATGTTAAAAGTGCGTCTTATGACTGCCAGATAGCTTTTATATGCTAGATAAAATGTATTTATCCATCACATTTTTATCAGGAGTCTTAAATACCTGATAATCTTTATCTGAAAGTTAAAATTGGCGTTGCCATAGTGATGCCTTGTTTCTCAGAATCTGTGTTTAGGTTAAAAGCTTGGTTTACAACTTTACCTGTTTATTAGGCGCATGCCCAGGCTCTAACTATTTATAAGGTTAGAATATTTAATTCACAATTCTATAAAAACTAACAAGCTATTTGTAGAGTTATAAGAACAAATTGTTTAAATGTAGTAAAATAAATGAACTTTTGTAAAAGTTATCCCAAACTATTGATATCAATTTGGCACATACCGAAATTAGAACTTGCAAGACAACTTAGCTTCTGCGCCCACATGATGCCATCTGTTTCGTCGCACTCGTTTAGCTCCCATTATTTAACAAATGTTGAGCGTTGTAGCTACTAGCCAGATAGTACGCATGCGCGCACCAGTAAAAACATTACTAACCTTGCGTTTTATGCATAAAACTATATTTATCCTACATATATCTATCTGGAAGATTAATTCAGTTCATAAGAAGCGTAAAATATTAAAGTGGTTGATAACCTTAGCTTGTTCAGTAACTTTAACCTCCCGAAAGCAATATTTATCCGATGACCAGCCCTTATTGACGTAATAAAGGGTGGTGGTAGGTTAAGGGTGATCGGGAGTATAAGCTTGAACAGAATAGTTAAGTAGGTCTATAAAACGACACAGTTAGTTGTATTTTAAGCCGCGTGGCCTAACAGTGATTAATCTTTTTTCGCAGATCAAGGCAGCCGCCTTAAATCAAGAGATTTATTCTTTAATGTAGTAGATTCCATAATTAACATAAATATATTCTTGAACGAGTATGAATTGTAATAAAAAAGTAAATGAAATGTTCTCCAGCTCCATCTATTTGGGTCGTTATTCTTCATTCTATTCAGAATGAAGTGTATAGGAAGATGATATGTCATACGTATTTTATTACATTTCTATGTATATACATATCATATATGTATATGTAGGTCGAGAGACAAAACTTTATTGGAAACTGGTGAGGTTCCATTTTCTCCGCGCCTGTCCCGACGTAGGACCACATTTATTCTTGTCCCGACAGTGCTTCCATCTGTGGCCCGAGCGACCAAGCATTTATCTCTCTCACTCTCCCCTTACCCCTGCCATAAGGACCTGTTTCGCTGACATAGTCGGAAATTTCCCCAAGAAAGCGACGGCGGTTGCTATTTTAACCTTAAAATGTGAAACGGGGGAACATTCATAGATCATAGAAAACATAGGGTAGGGTTCCAAGTAAAAATGAGCATACACCTGTTGTATACTAACATGAATTATATGTTTTAATGTGGAAGGGTAAGGAATGCAATTTAAAGGCGGTGTTTTTGCAGTTTTTTAAAGCAATTTTTATGGCCAAAATAAATAACGGATTGTTAATTTTATTCATATTATGATTTCAACGGTTCATGAGCATAGCAGCGTTAGATTTGAAACTTTTTAAAATAGTAGAAAAAGTTATCATTAAATTTCATGACACCATTGACAGATATTCAACAACTGTTGGTATCACCATGTGAAGAAAGTTAAACTCTATGTTTCTACTGGAGAAATATTTTATTTATTTTGGCCCAAATAGTGTTTTGATTTAAAAACTGCAAAATTATTTCCCTAACTCGTGTTTCCTAAACTCTCGCTTAAATTCCAACGCCTTAGCTCCGTCGGTAGCGTAACTGCCTACTCATACAAGGGTCCCGGGTTAAATTCTTGACACTGCTGATCGATTTATGATTGTTGAAATGTGGGTACTCTGTCACAGTGATGAATTAACGGCTGTGGGGGATGGATGCTGTGTAAGTTCTAGATAAGTTGATCTATATCATTATCATTGCTTAATTTAATATTAAACTCCAAAAATTACTATTTGTATTTATATTACTTCCACTACTGAGATTTGAACAGAGTTACTAATGAATGTGTGCTGAAGGAGTGCGGTTTTTAAAAGGATGGCAATAGGTCAATGTGAAAGAAGCGTCTTACGCTGGTTTGAGCATTCTGAGAGGATGAGTGTAGATGGAGTGACGAAGAAAATATATGATAGAAAAGTGTGTAGGTCAAAAGTAAGGGGTAAGTGATGTAAGAAGAGGCCAACTGTTGTGGACGAATGTGTGAAAAAGAGGAACATTAAGAGATTTTAGAATAAACAGCATGCCTGACTTGGTATATGGATGGTGTTGAAGCAAAGGAAGTATGTAAGAAAAGGGAAGTGTGGATATAGTTAGTGAGGATGGATTAAGTAGGGAGTTGTTTTTCGAGCTATAGGCCTATATACAGTTTCTTGCCTACCTCGTAAGGCAACGAGGTGATTATGGATGTATGTATATATGTATAATTGCTATAAGCTATTTATAACTTTATCTATATCAGTGAATTCTCTTTAAGTCAATAATATTCCGTTCCTGAAGTTTTTCAAATAAAACATTGTTAAAAATAAATAACATATTTAAGTTACTAATGATTCCTTTCCACCATCTTAATTTTTACATTATACAATGTGATTTCAGATTATCAACACTATAGTTTTGAGAATCATTTATTTAAGCACTTCAAGAGATACGAACCGGAGGCTTCCAGTCAACAGAGAAGAAGTGTGAGACCTCATAACCCCCTTAGGATGTAACCGAAGGCTTTGATTAGGTCTTGCGAAGTGTGGAGTGTAAAAATATTTTGTGTAAATCTGCTAAAAGGCTGATACGCTCATTTGAACACAATCGCTTTCTACTATATTTTTTAAATTTTTTTAAAGAGAAGTGACCTTTTACAAAGTGTGTGACCAACAAACCAATAAACAATTTGACACGTTTTAACATTTTGTTATTACCATATGTTTTTATATCTTCAGAACTATTGGAAAAAAGTTTAAAATATACTATTTATTTGTCCTCAAGCTTCGTTGTAAAAATGTACATTTTAAATGAAGAAGATCGTAGAGGATAACAAATACCCTAGATTTACATCTTATGTCTTCGATGGTCTACTTTTTTTTTATCTCATATAAAGTAGACAAACCAAAATAAAAAACCCACTGGAAATGCAAATTTCTTAAAGAGAAATTTATTATGCAAACAGAAAACACATTTACTATATTCGTTTTTTTACTTTGTTTCAATACTTTTTTCATTACTGTTTTAAGAAAGGAAATACATGAACAATGAAGACAATTTGTTTTGAAATGTGTAATTCTTATTATAGGATTCTTTAAGGGTTTTGAGGGTTATTCACTGGTATTTAATATATAAGAGCTTGGTACAAATATTTATCACTATTTACTTTTGATCGAGTTTTAATATCTGTCCAGGATATCCTCCTTTATTTACACTAATAAGGTATGGGTTATAAATATATAGTTCAGATTAAATGTACTCGCATTCGCGTACAGATACAACGGAAAAACCATTTAGGAAATACCAGCCTCAGTACAGCCAGCTGGAATTTGAAACCTTTAATACCTTATTATCGGGACACCAAACTAGCTTGCCTCGCATGCCTCTCGAAATGGGTAAAAGTGCAAAGTACAAACTGCCTCTGTAGTCTAGTGGTCAGAGTCCCTGGCTACAGATCCAGAGGTCCTGGGTTCGGTCCCTAGCACTTTCAAAATTCATCTGTGAGGCAGTGGGCCGGAAATGGTATTACACTCAGCCTCATGAGGATGAATGAGAAAGTGATAAAAAGTGAAAGTACGATATTAATACCTAAAATAAATACATCAATTTAAAGGTTGTCTCCAATTGATAAGAAAAAAGTAATTTTCAAGTTTTGTCTTGAGGAAAGCTCATAATTGTTTTGAAGCAAGGTGTGACTTTAAACGCTCGTTTTGAAACTCAACTTTTTTAAGTTCCGACAAAGTACTGTCAGCGACACCAGAATCCGCTGCTCGTTTTAGAACCCACATCAAGTGCAGTTCCACGCAGGCCTGCTACAGACGTCACACCCCTCCATATATGGATAAGGTTTCCGCCCTCTTCTTATGTGGTGGTACTTTAGCACGAAGGGGAAATAATGGAGATATTCTAGAGATATATAAGCTAAGATCGTCGTCTGTCCTAGTGGAGGGTAACATAGAAAGTGGTCTCAACCATCAGTCTGTAGGAGTAAAATTCCTGGTGGTGTTAAAGAAGGTTATAATTATTAGGAGTGTGCCAAATTCAATTTTTTCGATTCGAAGTGAGGTATAAACGAAGTTAGAATATTTTATAAAGCCTGTTTTATGTTGAAAACAAATATAGTTTGCATGTATATTTGTATATACATTTCAACACTATTTATCAATGTGTACAGATTTCTTCCAAAACTAAAGACTTAATTAATTTATTTAGTAGCTACTGGATCATAATACACGCATATGTACTAATTATTTTAAAATGTTTTGGATGAGAAAAGGTTGCATTTAGAGAAAATGAATCTTCAGTTGCGTGAATATAGTGGAAAACCACTAAGGAAAAAACATCCTCAATACATTCGACCTGGGTTTGGGCCTTTGGCAGTCCAGTATATGGCGAGGGTGGGGACTCATACTATTCGAAAACTGAAATAGGATAATACGCTACTCTTATATTGTATTGTCAATTACATTTTTGTAATCGTGTAAACTTTGTTTACCATGAACGATTTTAAGTTAGCTTACCCTGTTTATTGCCACATTGTGTACTTAAAAAGTAAGTTAAGTTAGAGCCAATCGATAGTGTAATTTATCAAAGTAAGATTGCTTGCTACCATTTTAAAGTAAATTGAGAGTACATAACAACAGAACATTATAAAAAATACTGGAACATACACAAATCTTGTCTACACTTTTACAGTTGATGCTTCGTAAATTGTAGAAGCCGAGATTATTTTTCGAAGTGAAGCCGAAGCCAGCCAAAATTCGAAAGGAAATAAAAGTTTTTAAGTATTTTCACACCCTTGATTGTATATTGTTTATATAAATAGGTTAGTTCTTTCATATAAATATCTAGGTATGAGTGTTAAAATAGGGGTAACTATTATTATAGTTTGTTAGTTTGTAAGCTGTGTGATAATAATTGATTTGTGTGTTAAGAAAGGTCACATTAAATCTCACAATTTTAATCTAATGCCGTCAATAATCTTCCATCAAATATAGAAAGTACTTTATATTTAATTTGGGGCTGTAAAACTTTTTTTATCGTATTAAAGGATTACTTTATAAGTACACATTTAACCACTTGGGACTTGAAAACTAAACTGCCTCCTTCAGTGACTGCATGGTCTAATAAGACAAGTCGTCACTTTCACCATAGACTAGATTTCCCATGACGGGGAGATCGGAGTTAGAATTCCAATGCACTGAGGATGATTTTTCTTTAATAATTTTTCCCCCTCACCCTCCACTAAAATGCGGACGCACTTCCTGAAATTTAGCCCTCTTCATCCCAAACATATAAGCATGATTGGTACATAAGTGGTATAATCTGGAAGGGTAGTACGATGCAGTACTAATAACAACCGCGAGCCCGATCCTTCTTATTGACTATCGAGCCAAAACATCCAATCCGATCCACTGATAATCTAAGTAATTGGCTCAGCTCTTGCCATTTACAGTAGAATTTATTTAGTGTTTTGGTTCGTGTGAGACCCAGCCAGATCCCCTTCCCAGCGAGAAAGTCCTTCCTAAGCCCAAACTTTCACACAATCCATCTCATTATAACCTTAGTCACCACCGGACGCCACTGGGATAGCCGACTTGATTTTTTTTTTACCAGTCAGAGGATAATCCTGGTGCTGGTGTCGGCCCCAAACAGTGAATGGACAGAGAGCGTATAACCTCAAGACAAATTCCTAAGAAAATAAGTCCTACTAACCCTCTTTCCATATTCAGACCTAACCAAACATCAACCAAAATAAATTACCATCACACCCGAGACACACCTCTTCATATCACAAGAAAAAATAAATAACTCTACCTAGCCGAGACTAAATACTATCAAGCACATTCACATATTATTCACTAACCACAGGATAGTTAACTAATAAATGTCTAACTTTCTTACAACCTCATTTCATCGGTTTTACTTCATCTGTTTCACCTTCACATTACGAGAAAAAGAGATCGGGAATGTATGGTCAATCTCAAAAAAATTAAATCAGACTAATCATTCTCAGCCGGTTATTCGCTTCTGAATAGCAGATCTTGAATAAGGCACAGTTGAAAAGCTCGTGTGTGATTATTATTATTACTATTATTATTATTTATCTTACAACAAATCCATTCGTTTAGTCATTGAACTTAGACCGTCAATACGCCCTGTCCTATGCCTCCTCCTTCAGCTCCCAAAATTTTCTTATTTCCTTCAAGTCATCTCGTATTTGAATCCTCCATTTTCCTATGATCCTCATTCCCTCAACCTTTTCTTCTATGACGTCCTACAGAAGACAATTCCTCATTTATATATATATATATATATATATATATTTAATTGATTGATGGGATAGTGTTTGAGCATTTATGGCCATAATATCACACAGAGTGTACATGTAAATGACAAATAAATCACATGGGGTGAACTTATTACCCATATACTCTAAACCAGTGTTTATCGACCTTTTCCTAACAGCGAACCACTTGATGAGCGTTCGATGCACATACGAACCACCCGCGTAAATATACTACCTACCTGTCCCCTCGCAAAAGTCAGATATTCTCGTAATGTAGTACTCTCGCTCCTCAAAAAATGAGTCTAGCACCTTTAGTTTATACCTTCCTCATCCCTATTACATAAACTTAAATATGTGGATAGCATGGACAAATAGTGAGACGTGGAACACCAATAAAAACAAAACGTATGTTTTTTCAATACCTTTGAAAGATTAGTTACAAATATTCGAAGCTTTGCTGATATATCCATTTTATTAATTCGTTTAAGAGGTGAACACAAACAATTACAATTGCCACCTTAAACGAGTAATTTAGTAACATTTAAACCAAATATGTATTCATGTAAAAAAATACATTATTAATTTTTATACCGTAGTACAATATTTAATTTCTCCCGCCTAGGTGGCGTAGTTGGCTAACGCGCTAGTCGTGTTGAGCCCGACTGCCGAGGAGGGGTAGATCGAGGTTCGAATCTCAGTCGGGTGAACTGAGGGTGGTTTTTCCTAAATTGTTTTCCACTCTCCCTCCACGCAAATGTGGGTTCACTTCCTCTATTCAACCTTCCTCAATTCCTAATCCATTAGCGTAATTAGTACTTAAGCGTATAACCCGAACGGGTAGTAAGACGCGGCGCTAAATAATAATAATAATATTTAATTTCCAAGACTACGATAAATGCGATGCCAATTATTTATTTACAGTTTCTTCAAATAAGTGAACCGCGTTGGTCTTGGGGTAAAGCTCTCTCCTCAAGGCCCGATGCTGTTGTGTTCAAACCCAGCTGAGGTCAAGAGATTTTTCTTGAGCGATAAAAATCTGTAGCACAACTCTCTTCGGAAGGAAAGTAAAGTCTTTGAATGAGGCATAAAAAAGATCCCTGGAAGATTTGTGATAATAACTTTCTAGTAAAATTTGTAGACTTTTTCTCGCTCGCTTGTAGAAATCCATTGCGGAAAACAACGGGAAACTACCCTAATTTCAGGACTTCCTTGGGATATGTGATTTTTTCCAGATGGTTTTGATAGCACAAACCAGGCAAAGGGGTGGGTGCATGCCCAGCTTCGGATGGGTTGGAAGCACCTCTGGTTAAATGCTCATTAATTCAATCTTCAAATAAAATATTACTTGCTGGTAATAGGAAGATAACTTTAGAATTCAAATAAGTCCACTATTTTATCAAAATAAAAGGTAGCTGAAAGTTACAATATACCAAAAATCATGGGTTTGATTCTAATCTACTGCAATGGGGTTGATTTTCCCATTCTCTCTCCATGTGAATGCAGTCTTAGTTCGTTAGAATCTATAATTTATTCTCTGTTTCTTCGAGTTTGGTAGTATGAGTTGATGTTTTTCAGAACTGGCATAAGAGTGTTTATTGAAATAGAGTCGAACACTAAGGTGGTTTTGTAAAGGACTGTACTTTAACCTACGTGAATGAAGGTTGGAAGGAAATGTGATACAGGGGAAACTTACTTTGCACTTGCTCGGTAATTGAGTGTCATAAAGTGAAGCAGAAGGTAGATTGAGGAAAGTTTAACTGGTGAAATTCTTGGGGAAACTACCATGGAAAATAAATGAACCGTTTAGTTTAGATTTTGGTGAGTTGGATTAAAGAGAGATAAAGTCTACGATGAATATTCTTGAAGTGTATAGAACTTAAATATATCTGGATAAGTTTATATTGATTTTAACATTCATATAAACTTATATAGGAAACGTACAAGGAAATAAAGACGCGGAAAGTTGCATTACACACATTTTCAAGGACGACTTTATATTTCAAACCCCATAGAGATCCTAGCAAATCCTTTTTTTTCTATATAATTTAAATATGACAGTTACCTCTTTTAACCATAATTTCAAGTGTTTTAGTTATTAAAACGTTAATATAAATATAACAGAGTCCTCTTTTAACCATAATTTCAAGTTATTTAGTTATTTAAACGTTAATATAAATATAACAGAGACATCTTTTAACCATAATTTCAAGTGCATTAGAAAGGTCTCATGATTGTCTAACTAGCTCGATTTGAGTTAAAAATTAACTTTCCATATTTTTCCTTTGTACCCTTCAGATTTAAAAAAAACATGATTTTTCATGTTACATTATGATGGAATAGTTGATTAAATGATACTGGACAGAGATTTGAATCTTGATCATTCCGCTTTACGACTGCGAAATCCGTATATCCATATTAGATGCATTAGCTTATAGTGTGGCCTTACATCAGGCGTGTAAAACTCAATTAATCATCAAGCATAAGATGACATTTTACTTTACTTTGGTGGCTAAATTAAAAAAAAAATAGTAAGACATTATTGTACACATTTTCTCACATGTATATATTATGGCTTGGAACAAAACTTTCAAAAATTGGTTTATAATAAACTAAACTTGAGTATGATTTCTTTAGGAAAAACTAACAAAGTTTAGTTAATCACAAATTTAGCATTTTTGTATATAGGTTCTGAACAAAATTGTTTACAATATTTTTGAAAAAATTAAATTTTTTAAAACTAAACTACGGTATGTGTTTTATTTAATATTTTATAAAATACAAAAACAAATTATTTTTCATGAAAATTAATTCCAAAAAACCCACAGTAAAATAAATATAAAGTGTTATTTTTAAAATTTTCTAAAATCTGTCAGAAGTAAGCTAGCCTTGAATTAATTCATATTTGAAAAATGAACGTATAGTATATTTATTATGTAGATTAGTACCCAGATACTCATTTTGAACAACATCCTCAGAGTTTTTTAAAAGTGAATTTTACAAAAATCAGTTCTCAGTAAACTACAGTGTAATGATTGTCTTTAAATAAAAAAAAATTATAAAAAACTTATATTTAAAAAAATACACCAAATATCTATTCTGGATAAAGTATCAAGATCAATTTTTTAAATAATTCATATAAATAAAACAAGTCATTAATTAACTACCCTTAGAAACTTCCCCCAAAAAGAGCCAGCCTGCATATAGTTTTATTTGTCATGTCAAACAGTCCCCAGATATAGATTTTAAACAAAATCGTTCTATCTATTTTGGAAATACTTTGAGTTTTCTAAAATCACTCATAAATAAAATACCCTTAAATCCCAAAACCAATTATACAGTGTTATTTGGGAGGTAAAACACTTCCTAGATATACATGTCAAACAAAATTGTTTAGCCATTTTTGAAAAATTTGTCTTTTAAAAAAAAGTTTCTCATCATTAAACTACCCTTTAAATATTACTCAAACTTCTTCATTAAAGTGTATAATCTGTTCTAAAAAAGGGATGAATTTAAATATTCATGTTATTCATCTACTGGCATAAAAATTTAAAAACACTATTTTGTCTGGTTAATGAATTTAAGTTCAATTTGAAATTTGATAATATTTAAAGATGGTAAATCTTTTGGAAGGGGCAAGTAGTTCTTATAGATAATATTATATGTATTAAATCTTAACTTTTATTTTTAACCAGAAATATGATATATTTGATTTACACAATGATATAAGTTCATATAAATATGTTTCCTATTTGACCTTATTTCCAAGCTATAGTAATGTTTGTACTCCAGTGATTAACATTATAGAAAGAGCTCAAAATGGTCACCTTTGGCCTGAATGCAAGCCTGCTGTCGTATGTCGTAAACTACTGCACGCTTTCAAAAATACCAGATACTAGGAATAGTCAGGAATAACCCATAGAACATACCTAGTTTACGGGCCAAGAGATATCGAGTATGGTATACAAACAGTTTAGTTGAATAACTTGAGTGTTGCTCGGAAACAAGGTCAAATGGGACATAGGCTTATATTAACATTTTATTTGTTTTTGTGTCTCCTGTACAGCAATGATATGGGTTCCACATGGTACGATACACCTGAATGTATAATGTGATTCTTCTCGCATTTCTACTTTAATCAAAATATAATTGTTAAAATTGGAAAATATTTTATTTTATATCGATGTCGTATAAAAATGAACATTTCATATGTATCTATTATTTAATCACATCTATTATGAACACAAACATTTAGAGCTAAATATTTCATTTGTTTAATTTCCTGTTTTTTTTTTTATTTACTTTCCACGCTAGCTGACCTGCTCTGATATATTTATCTTCAAAATATTTTTGTTTCGATTCTCGTGTCCAGATATTGTATTATAAACTTTCAAACTAATATTTGTGAAATGTCGCTATCTGAACCCAATGTTCATTTCAATGTAGTATTTATGGTTAGCTACAGTAAAATTACAAATAAAATAAAGTTAAATTTAACCAATTAAAAATATTTTACAACTATGCTTTGACTATGTTATGGATTTGATTTAAATAACGTTACTATTTGTTTATATCAAACACTAAAAATAATCATGTATCATCCTTCTAAAATATAAATTAGAAAAGTCCAACGTAACTATTTTGAAGCTTCAGTACCGTTTTGATAAATCAGTCAGTTGGTGCTTCTGTTATCGTTGCCGTGATTTATGTACGAAGAGATTTACATAACGGAGTGTGAGTGCGACAGAAAATAATAGTAAACAAAACACAGGCACGCACATGTTGCATACATGTGGTAGGGGATAACTTATCGCTACAATAACAGTCATTTTTGACGCCTCACCACTAGCGCTGTGTTGGTAACAATAGGTTCACAGGCGTGACAGTTCGCCACGTCTCATTACTGCCATATTTTTCCACAGGCAGTTCATCTTTACGAGTTCATAAAACAGTGTGGGAACTTTTGACAAGCTTAGTGCCGAATCAGACTAACACACATTTCTAAAATTCTGAAAATATCAATTACATTTTTTTACGCATATAAAAGTTTTAAATAGAGGTTCATTGAAATATATGATAACGGATCTTCTTTAAAATACTTTTTTTTGCTATTATAAAAAAATTATACAAAACTGGTCAAAAGTTCACTAAGTTTGTATTAAAACGGTCAAAGTTGGCACCATCAGTAAAATCAACATACATTTCTTTTTTGGTTCAAAATACATTACATTATCAATTAAATAAACACGTATCATTCGGCATTCTCAGCTCAACATTCATTGCGTTTTTAGTTAAATTTACATTACACTTTCAGCTCGTTATACAATTATATTTACTTTAATTTCAAGAATAATTTCGGTTCAACATATAGAAAGCCCTAACTACAAATTACAGTAAGCCTTTGGTTCAATATGCACAACATGCTCAATTTACAGAATCGTTTCAGAAATATTCACTTCTTATTTACGGGATACTTTCAGCTGAACTTTGATTAAGATTTATTAAAATTTAAAGGATGCATTAGGGTCAACATACAAAAAGTTTTCACTTAGTTATTTATGATACTTTCATGTATTTTTAATTTATTCCAGGAGCATATTATGGAAGAGATAGATTAGGTAGCATACAGGTGGTTTGGAGTTTATATTAAATTGGAGGTTTTGGCATTAAAAAATAAGACTGGTTAAATGTTTTTCACTTATTATGATGGTCATTTGAGAATTATTTAACCATACCATGATTTTAAATATGTTCTACAATAGTTGAGATTTTAACTTTAGTAGTGATCTAACTATATATTGAAATATAACAACTGGGCAAGGAAATTTAATCCAGAACTTTGATAAAGCACACCCACGCAGTGTACTGATATATATTATATATATATTTTACAGCATATTAATACACACATGTGTATGTTAAATCTTATATATATAACATCTTATATATATATATATTTGTGTATATTGTCTAGAACCCGATTTAAATGTCCAGGTATCATTTTTAAACTTAGATATAAATTAATATTGTTGAAAAGGCAGTCATTTGCACCAAATATTAGATTAAATGTATTTTTGATTGGCTGCACTAAAATAATTGTTTTTGAAAATATTTTCAACTTATTTTGACTGTGTCAGTAATTTACTATAAATTCTTCTATTAATATTTTCATACCAAAGTTAATATAATTTTATAATATTTTTACCTTGGGTTGATATATATAATAAATTAAAGCAAATACGTTATGTATCCAAATATTACAATGATAAATAAATAAACAAAACTTAAATTAACAAAAAATAATGATTACAGATTAGAACAAAATTAAAATAGTTTTTAGGGATTTGCTAGTGGGTTAAAATAAAATATTTTTTGAGCTCACATATTTAGATCCCCTACACAATTTATATTTGGTAGCCAAACATATGTTTACTAAAATAATGGTTCCAGAATGAACTGAAAGAGATTTATTGTCATGTTCAGTTTGAAATGTTTCCAAAAATAACATTATTTTTGTAGGCTTATGTTGTCAAACCTAGTCAATAACCATTTTATAAAGCAGTACAATGATTCGATTCAATTCAATAGTAGACTGATATATTATTTAACTAATAACCCTAGTTAAGAAGGTTTTAAAAAATATTTTTACCATTGGAAAAATCAGAAAATCAATAATATATATGTATAATAACATTAAAATAATATAATAAGTTTTCCCTTTAAACTTTTCTCAATTTACTAAAATCATTATGACTCTTTTTTTCCCCACAAATATAATAAATCTCTCTTATTTTATTAGTAATTATAACTTAAATTTATTTTTATTAATATTTTTACTTAGAAATTTCCTTATTTTTACATAATTGTAAAATAATAAAGTAGTATTAAAATGAACTAATTAATTTTTGGTGAAAAGCTTAGTATTTTGAAGTTGTTAATCATTATTGACAACAAATGCATGCTTATGGTTTTAAAAAAATCAATAAATCATTCTCATAAGACATATGATTATATTTATTCCATTTTTGTGTAATTTTTTTTAGGTTCACTTTTTAATTTTAAATGTTCTAAATATTTCAAAATTATGGTAAAGTTAATAAAAGTAAATTGATCCCTTTAAAACTTTTAGAAATTAATTCTTTATTCAAATATAAATATATATACACTTATGTATTAAAAACCTATAGTTTTTTCCATGATAATTTTAATTTTAACTATAAGTCTATGATCGTAATTTGTATCAACACTTTTATACATCATATTCTATTTTCTAATACAGATTAACACAGTATTATATTTTAACATGGCGTCAAACATTCGAGCTGCGTTACGGTGTTTAATTTTAGCTTGTAAGGCTTATTGTTTGATTGATGTGTTGGTGAGCCTGGTAACGTTCAGAGCTGCCAACCAACGGGAGTGATGAATGATAAACCTGTAGGAGGCATGAATATGTGTACGGTTTTAAACAATTAAGTGAACGGTGGTGAATGATAATATTAGTTTGGCAGATAGTGTAGGATTACTGTAGGATTGAACTTTTAGAAAATACAAACTTCTTTTTTGTAGTGAACATTTATTACAAGGGATTGGACTTTGATGACCTAAGAATCAACCGAAAGTGACCTAAAAATGCAATAGAAACTCTAAATGATTGCACACAACTAAATCAAACACGTGTTTTATCAAAGGAAACCTAAGAATACATTTAATGAAAAAACTTTAACAAATAAACTCATGAATTCTGCTAAATATAACATCGATTAACAAATGTCTGCTTCAGAATTAATAGCTGTACCCTCCCAATGCAACCCTCCCTAGCTAAGTAGCAGTGTCTCACCAGGAATGTGTATTTTACAAACATACAAGCAAAGAGGATAAAAAGTTGATTACCTACATTATCTTCTTATTACGACAATTGTTTGATGAGGTTTTTTTTAGTACTGATGCATTAGTAAAATATATATAGTAATTAAAAATACACTTACTCAACATAAATGTCTAAGACCTAATCAAAAACGCTTACAAATTAACTAAAAAGGACGCAAACCAAAAAATATTATCTAAAAATCCAAATGACAAAATTTGACCAATAACTGACTTATAAAAAACCGTTTTCACAACTATGGAATCATGAAAAAATGTATACACACATGAGAATTGTTTGCAATGTACAATACAAAAGTCATAAAAATATCAGGCTCTGTTGATAATATTTGACCTTATTATCAACACTAATACATAGGTATTGATATTAATCACATGATATTTATAAGCCCATGAAAATTGTTAAAGTAACTTTTATAAATGTCGATAATGTTACTTCCTAATAAAATAAGACTCGATATTCAAGTTATTAATATCAAACAATTCTGTTTTAATGTGGTTGTCTAAGAGAGTTCATTGCTCATTTGATTAAAATGAAATCAAATCATTATTAAAAATAAATTAAAATTAAATTAATCAAACTTTTATTTAATGGAACTTTGTAATTGGAACTTAATATATATAATCATAATGTATAAAAGTTAATAAAAGTTTATGTAAGTTTTATTTGTGGTTTTAGAACCGTGTATTACTATCCATCCAGGTTATACGTGTTTAATCACATTAATGGGATGGGACTAAGGAAGATATAATTTTCTAGCGAACGTATCCTACCTGCATTTGCGTGGGTGTACAGTGGAAATTAGTTTATTTTTTAAAAGTCAGTACACAAAACTGGGAATCAATTGTGTTTTGACCTTTCCATATCCTGCAAATTAATCTAGACGAGCTTGATATTTATTTCACCAGCTCACCGATGGGAAGCGAGGGGCTTAGATGAGATAAGATTAAACAAGACAAACAAATGAAGTCATAACTCTGCCATTTTATTTGGAAACTAAACATTATTTCTAAAAATACATAGTTAAACTGGATATTAGTTAGCAAAACCCCAAATTTAATGTAAAACTTCGGTAAAACACAATAATAGTAAGAATCGACCTTACAGGGAATGTGAACTATTGCATTATTCCAATACAATCCATGGGCCTTAAAGATTTCACTCACAAAAAAATAAAATAATCTTATGACAATAAACCGGGTTCTAAATCCAGTAGTGTGGTACTTGTTACTAAGTAAGATAAGCAAAGTTTGTTTAATTCAAAGCTGCGATATTTTTTCTCATCAGATCACTTCAATCATCGGTGACGTAAATACATTCTTGTGTGGTTTATGTAGAGCAGAACCTATATTGTATGGTTAAATGGAAACATTAGGGGAGGGGGAGGGTATAAATGGAGAACATATCACAGAAAAATTTTAACTTACCAAGCTCTGCTTACCCTGGCAACGCTCCACAATTCGGACACACTGACTAAATCAAACACATTTCTCTTCACATACCAGATCTAGTCTCACCTGCTTCATACCCGATTAGGTAGCCGCTTGGTATAACGCGTTACTCCAGCAGTATATTAGTCTGCCATTGACGGTGAGATCAAGGTTCGAATATAGGTCAGCTTTACTGAGGGTGATTTTCCAAAATGGGTTTCCACTCTTCCTCCAAGCAAATGCTTGTACACTTCCTTTAAATAAAACCTCCCTAATTTCTAAAACCACTAGTGTAATTAGTGCATAAGCCTATAACCCAAACGGGTAGTAAGAAAGAGGTGCTAAAAATAACTGCTTCATATTTTTTCCACCACTTTCCTCTCTCGTCTCCTACCCTCCGAGGTCATAACACACATCCACGCTGGTGCACAGTTATTATTACGAGTCTCGTTCCCCGTCCTGGACAGGCCCGAGTTTCGCATGAAGGGGGACTAGCCTGTAATTTATTTATTACTAGCAGTGGTTTATATCCTGTAATTAGACCTGGTTAATAGCCCACTGGATACAAAGGTCATCTCCGGTCAACCCCTCTACCACACAACCCCTCCGACCCCTAAAACTCCCTCGATATTCCTAGTGATTCCAACGTACAAAATTCGATAACTACTAACCAGTGAGCAACGAGTTTTGAGTGGGTAACTCTGGGCTACCGTTATAAAACGTGGGAAATAGCGCGACCAGTATCAATGCGCCTCCACCCTCTTTACGCTATAAAGCATATCTCCCTCCTCGCCTATTCAACAGGAAGGGACGGAAATTTTGGGACGTTATGAAAATGATTTTATTCTCGACTTTGACCCCCAGATCAATGACTAGTAGTTTTTTTTTATTTAATCCTCCACCTTCCAAAAATGCCTCAGCCTTGTCATTAGTATGGTTGAGGGGGATGCCCTATAAATGTTTAAGATAACCCCTCCCCTACAAATCTAAGGCATTCTAGCTAGTAGGGTTGAGGAAGGTCTTCTTAATTAGTAACATTTCTTATTCCTTCGAGGAAATTCATAGCTTTGTCTCTAGTAGTGTTGAAGGGAACCACCTAAATTATTAAAATCCCTTCTTTCCCTGTGAAATTCAGATCTTTTTCACTAGTAGTGTTGAAGGGAACTATCTAAATTCTTAAAATCCCTTTCTTTCCCCGTGACATTCAGATCTTTGTCTCTAGTAGTGTTGAAGGGAACTATCTAAATTCTTAAAATCCCTTCTTTCCCCGTGAAATTCAGATCTTTTTCACTAGTAATGTTGAAGGGAACCAACTAAATTATTAAAATCTCTTATCTCTTGGGAAATTTATATCCAGTGCTAATAGTATTGAGGCAAAACTCTCAAATGCTTAGAATATCTCCTTTCCCCCAGGAAATGCACAACATTGTTTCTAGTAGGGTTGAGGGGTATCCCCCAAATTTTCAAAAACCCTTCTCTCTCCCAGGAAATGTATAACCTTGTCATTAATAGGGTTGAGGACTGAGGAGCGCTCTTTATGAGTTCCTCCAATGTGGAGGTACGACGTATAAAGGGGCATTCTGGATGAGGTCTTGTTTTATATTTTTATCTTTAATAATTATTCTACTTCCTACTTTATTGATATTTTATTCCATCTTTTTCACTTTCAATAAATACTATCCTCTCAGTTACTTCAGCTGTAAAATATATACTATATCCTTTAGTGATATGATTAATTTCTTATTATTCTCCTTTTATTCTAATTTGTACTCCATTCTGCCCTACGTTGTATTTTAAAACTTAAGTCATAATAGCTATTTTATCAAATGTAGACTAACATATTAGTATAATGTTCATTATTGAAATTATTTTCTTTATTAATGTGTCCAATAATTAGACTGTTTCTCTGCCAAACCCTTCCTTCACCTCTGACAAGACGTGTATTACTCACAACTTGTGACTGTGTGGGATGCCAATCCTCCACCGTGGTTCGGATTCCACGTTAAACTGTAGGTCCCCCATTTCGTCTCACAATCACCCTACCATTACACATTAGCGTAAGTGCGTACAACCCGAACGGGTGGTAAGACCGTGCCGTGCTAGCAGCCACCGTGCTAGTTACCACCCTGCATAAAAACGTGTTAATAGCCACCCTATGGTGGCTAGGAAGAGAATGTGTACTATTTACATGTTTTCGTGTGGCTAGGAAGAGAATGTGTACTATTTACAACGTATGTAGATGGTGTGCAGCTCTGGCGTACCTCCCAGTTGAAAAGGTTAGGTTAGGTTATGTTAGGTTAGGTTAGCCACCTGCTAGCCTATATAGCGAAATTTGAATAAAAGAGAAGACATCAAAACATAAAAATAGTACACACTCTCTTCCTAGCCACCACAGGGTGGCTACTTACACGTAATCGTTGACTTGGAAAGGGCTCCTGTCAACCCTCGTCTTGAGGTAAGGTGACTACTTGCACGGGTTGCAACTAACACGGTGGCTACTTACACGTAATCGGTAAGACGCGGTGATGTTGATGATGATAATAATAATAGTAATAGTAATAATAATAATAATAATAATAATAATAATAATAATAATAATAACTTTTTCCTGGTAGGAAGCGATGCAACCGGCTCGTATTGGGAACTCTGCCCGTGTGAGTTTATTTATGAACAATACACAAAAAAAGTATTTAGTAAAAATCTGGCCAAACTCTCAGGTCAGCCCTTTACAATAGCAGGAATTAAGTTGGGGAATTAGGGAACCGATAAAGGGTCAGTATTTTTTGCAGTTCTTTTATTTATCACTGCCTCCTTCTACCAGTTCGGGCTATACGCTAAAGTACTAATTATGCTAATGAGCTAGGAATTGGGAAGGTTGAATGTAGGGGAAGTGAACCCGCATTTGCGTGGAGGGAGAGTGGAAAACCATTTAGGAAAAACCACCCCCAGTTCACCCAACCGAGATTCGAACCTCGATCTCCCCGTCCTCGGTGGCCTGACTTAACACGACTGGCGCGTTAGCCAACTACGCCACCGAGGCAGGTCTTAAGTTTTAATAACTATGTCTTTAGTAAGTATATGAAAACCGTCTTCTGAGTTGTATTAATACGACAGGAGTTACAGTACAGTGAATAACAGTCTGTGGCCATCTAGTAATTGTTCTCACTAATTCCTTTCTTCGAGAGGGTATATGAAACTCAAACAAGTTATACTTTTCTACCCAGTTTAGTTTTTTAAATGCATGGATAGTATGGAATCAAGTGTGGACAAAACACAATCTAGAAAAGTATCTGGATATAATATTAATTAAAATAACAGTTAACACTAAACAACAGCATATAACCGATTCCTTAATATTAATCAATAGATTTAAATAAAGAGAGATTGTATTTGATCTCTTATTTTTATCACTAACCCAATAATTTTAGATTTAAAAAAATCTGTTTTAGTGAACTTCTGAGTCCGTAAAGGTTCATTATATCCAGAGTTGACTGTATGTTTGGAGTCTTTAGATAAAACCTTTTTTTTTCCCCCCAAGATTAATAAAATATTGCTTCAGTACAAACATAGAGTTTAACTTAAGTCACATGGCAATTTCAACCGTTGTTAAATCTATATTATGAGTATAGCGACATTAGATGAGAAACTTTTTAAATGAAGAGAAAAAGTGGTCAGGACATTTTTTTACAGATATTCAAGAAATGTTGAGGTCACCTTGATAGTAAAATTAATATATATGTTTATACTATAGCAATATTTAATTTATTTTGACAAAAAATAGACTTTTGCTATATAAAAACTGAAGGAAAAATCTCAACTTGGTGGCGTATTTAGCTAACGTGCTAGTTTCCTGTTGAGCTAGACTCCCGAGGACGAGGAGATCGAGGTTCGAATCTCGGTTGGGTGAACTAGGGGTGGTTTTCCCCCAATGGCTTCCCACTATACCTCCACGCAAATGCGGGTTCACTTCCTATAGATTCAAACTTCCCAATTCCTAACCCATTAGCATAATTAGTACTTAAGCGTATAACCCGAGAGTGTAGTAAGACGTGGTGCTAAAAAAATTAAAACTTAAGCCAGGTCTAAGAGTACAGTCAACAATGACTGTTTAGGCTCAGGCTAACTTTTTATTGAGTTTTTTTAGAGTATTGGGCGTTAGCTGTAGGCGGTACCATATAACTCGAGTGTAGCCGAGGCTTATCGGCTGGTACCGAGGAATCGTAGCAGACCGAACACTTCCAAATCAAAAGATCATTCTTCCTTTCAGCAAGTATTGAGGTCTCGCATTTCAAAGACTGAGCCGCCGTTCATCTCATCTTTCAAAGACTGTGAAGGAGTGAGGGGGATACATTA
>CABFWO010001593.1:142570-162804 GCA_902155825.1 Timema genevievae | reverse complement strand
TTTAACTGGGTGATATGTAGAGGGAATATAGCATGGTAATATTTAACTGGGTGATATGTAGAGGGAATATAGCATGGTAATATTTAGCTTGACCTTACATGGTTAGACTTTATATGGTGTAAAATAACATAGTTCTATAATTTGGCTTATCCTAGCATAAAACAAATCAACACTACTTAACAGCTTACGGCTTCGGCACTACATTGACCTGAACTAGCCTTACCATGGACAGGTCATGTTGGATAGTCGGTTATAGCACTATACTGACCTGGACTAACCTTACCATGTTGGATAGTCGGTTATAGAACTATACTGACCTGGACTAGCCTTACCATGGACAGGCCATGTTGGATAGTCGGTTATAGCACTATACTGACCTGGAAAGTTCTCTCAGTGGATGTGGAGGTGGCGGGGGCTTGCACCAGGGACCTACACTCATCTCCCTGGTCCTGAGAAGTCTCACACAGACTGGCTGGGGACCATATGTCGTGGGCCCGCCGTGGTTTGGTACACAGGTTGAGTGGTGCCTCGTCATCAGCTGAAGACAAGAGTTCAAGACTAGTTCAGATCACCCAAATGAACATTTTCCGGTAAAACTTTCCTTTCATTGAATCCCTGGGGAAGTCAGGTTAGTGACACATTCAACCACCAGGAGCTGTACGTGAGTGTGAGTGTGAGATAAGAACTGTTCTCGCATTTATTGTAATCAAGGCGGGGGGGGGTTTGGGGTTCAACCCCCACCCGAAATTTTATGAACAAAATATATATGGCTTTATTTATGGTTCAAACAATATCAAAATTTAAGGTACAAGTACAAATTAGGGGGCTGTGTTACCATAAAAAGCACTTCAGAGAGCTTCTAGAGGTGTTTATTATTTAGAATTTTTCCTAGCCTTCAGTAGTTAGGGGCTATGCTACTATAAAAAAACCTTTAGAGGGCATCTAGAGGTGTTTAAATATATAGATTTTTTCCTAGCCTCCGGTAGTTAGGGGGTTATGTTACCATAAAAAAACCTTCAGATAGCTTCTAGAGTTGTTTAATATTTAGAATTTTTTCTAGCCCCCATCAATTGGGGGATGGGCCCAACAACCCCCACTCCCCCTGAAATTATTGGTTGGCTACGGCCTTGATTGTAACTCTTTTGATAACTATTCTGGTGGTAACGCCCTTAGGAGATATTAAACAGAGGTGGAAACTTTAAATATTGCGTTTGTTCTATTTAAATACTATGTGGAAAACTGTCCGAACAAATTTGAAGAAAATTTATGATATCTTAGATCATTAGATTCAGATATTGAACGAAAATAATCTGGCTTAATAGCGTAGTATCGAGTTGAACAAGAGTAGCTTATATCTCTGCTGACCTGTCCTTGCCTTCTCGGGGGTATAACCTCGGTCCACAGAGCCTGCGCTCTCAGGAGACAGCGCCTCTGGTGGCCTGTGCAGGAGTGAGGGAGAGTAGGGCAGGAAAATAGGCGGCCATAGATACGGAACACTCAATAGCGGAGCACCATAGAGCAAAGAACTTGTGTCTGAAACAAACGAGAACACGCTTCACTTCAACATTAGGATTATCTAAGATAGCCCTTAGTTAAGAGGATTGTGAACCACTGGTTCTTTGCCTGGTAGTTTGTGAGCCACTGGTTCTTTGCCTGGTAGATTGTGAACCACTGGTTATGTCTGGTAGATTGTGAGCCACTGGTTCTTCGTCTAGTGGATTGTGAGGCGCTGATTCTTTGTCTGTTAGATTGTGAGACACTGGTTCTATGTTTGGTAGATTGTGAGCCACTGGTTCTTTGCCTGGTAGTTTGTGAGCCACTGTTTCTTTGCCTGGTAGATTGTGAACCACTGGTTATGTCTGGTAGATTTTGAGCCACTGGTTCTATGTCTGGTAGTTTGTGAGCCACTGGTTCTTTGCCTGGTAGATTGTGAACCACTGGTTATGTCTGGTAG
Source organism: Timema genevievae (assembly GCA_902155825.1). Classification (NCBI taxonomy): domain Eukaryota; kingdom Metazoa; phylum Arthropoda; class Insecta; order Phasmatodea; family Timematidae; genus Timema; species Timema genevievae. The sequence goes on along the minus strand of CABFWO010001593.1, from coordinate 160,850 downwards.
ATTGTGAACCACTGGTTATGTCTGGTAGATTGTGAGCCACTGGTTCTATGTTTGGTAGATTGTGAAACAATGGATATTTGTCTGATGGATTGTGAGACAGTGAATATTTATCTTGTAGTGCAAACTGTTCTAGGATACCTGAGGCTAGTGAAATATTTCCTAATAGGGGAGATTCTAGTCCCTAATGTCCCTGAATAAAGTCTAATCCTTAATGTTCCACAATGAATTCTACTCCCTAATGTCCCAGAATGAAGTCTACTCCCTAATGCCCCAGAGTGGTCTATTCCCTAATGTCCCAGAATGAATTCTACTCACTAATGTCCCAGAATGAATTCTACTCACTAATGTCCCAGAATGAAGTCTACTCCCTAATGTCCCAGAGTGGTCTACTCCCTAATGTTCCAGAATGAAATCTACTCCCTAATGTTCCAGAATGAATTCTACTCCCTAATGTCCCATGAATGAAGTCTACTCCCTAATGTCCCAGAGTGGTCTACTCCCTAATGTCCCAGAATGAATTCTACTCACTAATGTCCCAGAATGAAGGCTACTCCCTAATGTCCCAAAGTGGAGTCTACTTCCTAATGTCCCAGAATAAAGTCTACTCCCTAATGTCCCAATACAAAGTCTACTCCCTAGTGTCCCAGAATGGATAAATGGGGCCACGCCCATGAAGCCTCACCTCTGCTGACGGCGGAGTCCTTGTCAACGTGGCTGGAGGGTGCCTGAGGGAAGGCGCTATGATTGGGGGAGCACTGTGGTGGCGTCTCCAGGCCGCCATCTTGAGGGGTCGAGTTCGATTCTCGAGCGTTGCGGACCAAGAAGGACCGGGGCATGGGACCGCCTGTAAACACACGACATTCATACACACTCTAACAACAGTCTGGGGGTACACCATGATAAGGAATGTATCCTGGGGGCTACGCCAATATTAGGAAAGAGCACACGATATGCCCAAGTGCCTTAATTACAATTGTCTCCAAGCAAACAGGTCCGATATGGAACCTGATTTTCCCGTCCTAGTAAGCAATCAGCGGGGCTTAGCTCGCTCGGACCATGATAACGTTCCTACTATGTATGTCATTTAGCAGCCCGCCAGGAGCAGGGACAATGCTCATTCTCAGGTAGGGGACCTTGTAAACGGCAATTTATTGCTACCAACGTAAACCAGTTGTGTTATCATGTTGTCGACCCTGAGAATATCACTCCACATTAGTTCTGCTCTGCCTGAAAGGGAGGTATAAGCGCTAGCTAATAACATGTGATGATTTGCTAGATCAAAACACGACTTACAAACTCAAATAATTAATGATCACAGGTCTGATTGATCATGTGTGTATATGTGTGCCATTTTCAGAACTTAAAAAGTGTTATTCAAAATGATTCAGTGTAATATGTTCAGTACTGTACCAGGCCACAGATTTAAAAATCCCCTTCAAAAAATGTTCGCGTCGTGTTTTAGATTATTTAAAAAAAACTCTCAGTAACACATTACTGTATGGACGTGTGTCAGAATGAATGTCCCTGTCCGCCTGCAACCAGCAGAGCGTGTCATCTGCACTACCCACTAATTAAAGCACTTCCGAAGCTAACTAAATTATTCACACCCCGTTATCAGCGACGGACATCTAGGGGTTAGCGGCTCCGACTGTGATTGGAGCAACACTGACCATAGCAAGGAGTTATTGACAGGGGAGGAACGAACACTTCCTGTCATACAGACTGTCATTGCAGGAACTTTAGAATACAGAACACTTCCCTGTCATACAGACTGTCGTTGCAGGGACTTTAGAATACAGAACACTTCCCTGTCGTACAGACTGTCATTGTAAGTACTTTAGAATACAGAACACTTCCCTGTCATACAGACTGTCATTGCAGGGACTTTAGAACACAGAACACTTCCTGTCATACAGACTGTCATTGCAAGGACTTTAGAATACAGAACACTTCCCTGCCGTACAGACTGTCATTGTAAGTACTTTAGAATACAGAACACTTCCCTATCATACAGACTGTCGTTGCAGGGACTTTAGAATACAGAACACTTCCCTGTCATACAGACTGTCATTGCAGGGACTTTGAACATTTCCTGTCATACAAACTGTTATTCCAGGGACTTTAGAATACAGAACACTTCCCTGTCATACAGACCGTCATTGCAGGTACTTTAGAATACAGAACACTTCCCTGTCATACAGACTGTCGTTAGAGGGACTTTAGAATACAGAACACTTCCCTGTCATACAGACTGTCATTATAGGGACTTTAGAATACAGAACACTTCCCTGTCATACAGACTGTCATTGCAGGTACTTTAGAATACAGAACACTTCCCTGTCATACAGACTGTCATTATAGGGACTTTAGAATACAGAACACTTCCCTATCATACAGACTGTCATTGCAGGTACTTTAGAATACAGAACACTTCCCCGTCATACAGACTGTCATTGCAGGGACTTTAGAATACAGAACACTTCCCTGTCATACAGACTGTCATTGCAGGTACTTTAGAATACAGAACACTTCCCCGTCATACAGACTGTCATTGCAGGGACTTTAGAATACAGAACACTTCCCTGTCATACAGACTGTCATTGCAGGTACTTTAGAATACAGAACACTTCCCCGTCATACAGACTGTCATTGCAGGGACTTTAGAATACAGAACACTTCCCTGTCATACAGACTGTCATTGCAGGTACTTTAGAATACAGAACACTTCCCTGTCATACAGACTGTCATTGTAGGGACTTTAGAATACAGAACACTTCCCTGTCATACAGACTGTCATTGCAGGTACTTTAGAATACAGAACACTTCCCTGTCATACAGACTGTCATTGTAGGTACTTTAGAATACAGAACACTTCCCTGTCATACATACTGTCATTGTAGGTACTTTAGAATACAGAACACTTCCCTGTCATACAGACTGTCATTGTAGGTACTTTAGAATACAGAACACTTCCCTGTCGTACAGACTGTCACTGTAAGTACTTTAGAATACAGAACACTTCCCTGTCATACAGACTGTCGTTGCAGGGACTTTAGAATACAGAACACTTCCCTGTCATACAGACTGTCATTAGAGGGATTTTAGAATACAGAGCACTCCCCTGTCATACAGACTGTTATTGCGGGAACTTTAGAATACAGAAAATTTCCTGTCATAAAGACTGTCATTGTAGGGACTTTAGGATATTGAACACTTCCCTGTCATACAGACTGTTATTCGCAGTAACTACTCCTACCTTGTATAAATGTATGTAGCCTGTACACAGTAAAAACTAACAGTATTTACAGAGGTTGTTCTCCAACTTGGCAACAATTTATCAGATATCTCACCGTCAGACTTAGGGGGCTTGTAGGAAAGAGCGGCCTAGGGGGACTTGGCCCCCTCAATAATCGGTTCAAATGGGATTATATTCTTAGTACTTTAAAAGATCCTTTTTATCTAGAAAAATGAATATTCACGTTTGGACCAATGCGTACATTACTTAGGTAACGTATTTATTCAGATAACTTTTAGCATTAGTTCCGTTATCATAATGTCCGTGCTATTATTAAGTTGGTACATGCATTAGTTTTATTTTCTAAACTGCCCGCTTCAGTGGTCTAATGGTCTAAGGCATCACTCTCTCAATAAACTGGACTGCTGATTACGGGAAGATCAGGTTTGGAATCCCGATTGGGTGTACTAAAAGTGTTGTGTTTTTTTTTTTTTTCAAAAATAATGCTGACCGCCTGTTTCCACGCAAATGCCGTTACACTTCCTCTAAATTCGACTTTCCTCGTCCCTAAAACATTAGTCTAATTAGTAGCCTATATATGCGTATAACCTAAACGGGTAGTAAGACGCAGTGACAAAAATAATCTGAATTATAATAAAAATGTGCTAGCTCTGTCCCTGGCTGTCAAGTATTTAGCGCTAGCGACGCCTCTGGCTAGATTATTATATCCACACTCTGGTACATAGTACTCTAGTACATTAGTACTCAATGAAGAGGACCCGATTTTAAGGGGTGGTAGCTCGAGTTATGGCTCGTATTTAGGTAGTTTTTATAGCAAAAACCTGTTTTTGAACAAAATAAATAACTTATAATAAATATTGTAACAGTAAAAAGGCCCACGTTTAGCTTAATTTACCACACGTATAGATTAACATTGTCCATTAAATATTCAACGATAATATTTCCTACTTTGGCAGTTTGTTGTGACCTGCTGGGTCGTTGAAGGGGCTGGGTTGGAGGACGAGTAAAACTATTTAAATCATCTTACTGATATAAGTTACTAAAAATAATAACCAAACAAATTAATAATGGCAACAAGAGACGGACATTTGTCGGTAAAATGTTAATATCAAAAAATACCAGGGGAAGGAGAAATATTATAATATTGAAGTTTTGAGGTGAGATGGAAGGGTATGTGAGAAAAGGAAAATGTTTTTGAGGTTTTTATGGCAAAACATTTTTTGGCTAGAATTAATAAAATATTGCTCTAGTACAAACATAGAATTTAATTTTCTTTACATGATGACCTCAAAATTTCTTGAATATCTTTCAAAGGTGTTCTGGAATTTAATGACAACTTTTTCTCTTCATTTAAAAAGTTTATTAAACACCACAAGGCTAATGAAATATATTCAAGAACTGTTGATATCAAGCTAGAGCCTTTTTCCAGCAAGACTAGTCTCATAGCTCCACAAATATGATTAAAAAGTCGTTTAAAATGAGATAATGTCACATTTTTCACAAATTTCTTTCTAGTAATTAAACTCGGATTGTTAGGGGAAAAAACCCCCTGTTGGAATCTTTCGACTTTATTTTTGCGTGAGCCGTATTTTGAAATAACGCATTGTAGAACTAAAAATTGAGTTAGAGCTTAATGTCTGCGCGGTAATTTATCACTTACCTAGGCGGCCACCTTATAATTATCTGGTCTACAGTAGACCCGATGTTAGTTACACATTCAAACACTGAACGTAGTGGACGTTACGTGAATGTGAGAAAAGAACATTAAATGTTGTTATTGTAACTCATTTGATAATAATGTTTCTAGTGTTAAGGTCTTTAGGAGACATTTTATTGAAAGGGGAAAAAATAACTCGATTTTTTTTCCCAGAAAGAAATAATTGAAAATTTTCCAAAACTGTAAGTATTCCATAGAGAGTTGTGGGGAAAATCTCTGTAAATTTTACAAAAAGAAAAACTTGCGTTGAAAATTTCCCATCTAACATGTGTGACTAGACATAATAATTTCAACATTGGTTTTGACAATGTAACATGTATTGCTCATGACAGATATTCAACAACTGTTGAAATCACCACGGGAAGACATTTTTGGCCAAAAACGTTTTTGTCATAAAATTTTTAAAATACTGACCTCAAATTGAATTATTTCTTATTCCACCTTAAGACGTAAATACAGTTGAATCGCCCCCCTGCCATATTATAAACCAGCGTGTTTCAATAGGGGGAGTTGCGGGGGTACGGGAGAAGATCAAAAAGAAAGGAGAAAAAAATACATATTAAAAAAAATAGCACAATGATTGTAATTTCAGCTATTTAACTTTTAAACACAATATTAATAGGCCTACTTGTTATTTTAATGATAACATTTCCTTTCAGAAACTGATGTTGTGCCTTGAAAATTTTATTGCCTTGTTAAGTATGCCGTGAGTTGAAAAAGATATCAAATCTTTGCTATCAACAATTGAATATCTCTTAGGAGGCTAATACCAGCTTCTAGCTAGCTGTGACACAAGCTATCAGAGCAGGATAATGATAATCAGAAGGTTGAATGCTTAACCTACTTGTTGATCCAAGCTATCAGAACAGGCTAATGATAGTAAGAAGGTTGTGTGATTTACCTGCTTGATGATCAAAGTTATCAGAGCAGGCTAATTATAGTAAGAAGGTTGTGTGATTTACCTGCTTGATGATCAAAGTTGTCAGAGCAGGCTAATAATAATTATAAGGGTGAGTGATTGACCTGTTTTCTGATCAAAGTTATCAGAGCAGGCTAATAATAATTATAAGGGTGAGTGATTGACCTGTTTGCTGATCAAAGTTATCAGAGCAGGCTAATTATAGTGAGAAGGTTGAGGGATTTACCTGCTTGCTGATCCAAGTTATCAGAACAAGCTAATGATAGTCAAAAGGTTGAGTGATTGACCTGCTTGCTGATTAAAGTTATCAGAGCAGGATGATGATAATTAGGAGGGTGAGTGATTGACCTGTTGCTGATATAATTATAAGAACAGGCTAGTGATAGTAAGAAGGTTGTTTGATCAACCTGTTTGCTGATTCAAGTTATCAGAGCAGACTAATGATAGTAAGAAGGTTGAGTGATTGACTTGTTTGCTGATCCAAGCTATCAGAGCAGGCTAATGATAATCAGAAGGTTGAGTGATTGACCTGCTTGCTGATCCAAGTCGGGAGACCTCCAGGTGTACAAGAGCGCCGCTAAGCTGGGTGGCGGCCACGCGTGCATCAGGGTTCCCTCGTGCTTGGGACTCACTGATACCGTCACACACACAATCACTGCACTCGTCACTATGTGCGGTCAACACACGGACTGACTCTAAGCCTGGTCGGGACTTGAACCCCCTCCCCTCAGACTCATCACTCACCTGTAGTGCTAATGTGAGGAGTAGCGCAGATTACCTCACAACGATTGGTCAGGGGAGGGAGGGAGGCTCATAGCAACTAGGACACGATTGGCCAATCAGGGCCCAGCAAGAGAGCTTGGCGGGGGAGGGGGGAAGAGTGATTCTTACCTGGGAACAAGTCGCTAAATGGCTCGGTGCGATACCGGGCTAAGAGACAGTAATACTAGAGTATAGAAGGGATAACATACAACAATACAAGAACAGATCATAGCGGGAATAACAGACAACAATACAAGAACATATCATATCAGGTATAACATACAACAATACAAGAACAGATCATGGCGGGGATAACAAACAACATTACAAGAACGGATCATAGCAGGGATAACAGACAACAATACAAGAACAAATCATATCAGGTATAACATACAACAATACAAGAACAGATCATAGCGGGGATAACAGACAACAATACAAGAACAGATCATAGCAGGGATAACAGACAACAATACAAGAACATATCATAGCAGGGATAACAGACAACAATACAAGAACAGATCATAGCGGGGATAACAGACAACAATACAAGAACAAATCATAGCAGGGATAACAGACAACAATACAAGAACATATCATAGCAGGGATAACAGACAACAATACAAAAACAGATCATAGCAGGGATAACAGACAACAATACAAGAACAGATCATAGCAGGGATAACAGACAACAATACAAGAACAGATCATAGCAGGGATAACAGACAACAATACAAGAACAGATCATAGCAGGGATAACAGACAACAATACAAAAACAGATCATAGCAGGGATAACAGACAACAATACAAAAACAGATCATAGCAGGGATAACAGACAACAATACAATAATAGATCATAGCGGGGATAGCGGACAACAATACAAGAACAGATCATACCAAGGATAACAGACAACAATACAAGAACAGATCGTAGAGGGGATAACAGACAACAATACAAGAATAGATCATAGCGGAGATAACAGACATCAATACAAGAACAGATCATAGCACGGATAACAGACAATACTACAGGAACAGATCATAGCGGGGATAACAGACAACAATACAAGAACAGATCATAGCAAGGATAACAGACAATAATACAAGAACAGATCATAGCAGGGATAACAGACAACAATTCAAGAACAGATCATAGCAGGTATAGCAGACATTATTACAGGAGCAGCTATTAGCAGGGATAAATAAAGAGAGAAGTATTTTGTGCTTGAGCCACGATGCTATTCTGATGTATTCAACAACTGTTGGGATTAGGCTACTTGGTGTGGAAAATTAAACTAAATAGGCTATTGCCATTGGATAATATTTTAGTCCTAAAGCTTCGAGACTATTAGCCTAATAAGTTACAATCCTCCATTATCTTAGAATGTTTTATTGTGAGCTTGTTTGAAAAAATTACTTCATTTGTTTAAGGAAGGCTGAATAAATCTTTCCAGCCATTTACTTTAATGTCAAAACTGAGAAATGGGAAATGTTTGAAAATAAATAATTTTCATCTTTTCGCAAATTAATTTTAAATTATATAAATGAAAATTTAAAGTTTTTAACCCATCAGCACTATGCGAGTGTCAAATCCATCAGTGCTCCATTAGTGTCAACTCCATCAGAACTACACTAGTGTCAACTCGATCAGTACTCCAGTAGTGTCAACTCCATCAGTACTCCATTAGTGTCAGCTCCATCAGTACTCCACTAGTGTCAACTCTATTTTTGAGGGTGCTACAAGTTTATTTTGGCCCTAGCTCCCCCCAAATCCGATTACCTTCTCACGCCACTAATAATGTTGGCTTTTATATTGTCAGTTCAAATTATAAATATTATCATAGCTTATTATACTCTAACAAATTTTTTTTAACTGAAAACAAATTACTGTTCGTCTAAGAGTCAAGAAAATATAGAGTACAAAATATATTATAGTTAACAATATAGACCTATTATTGTCAAGAATATCCGACAGTTAAGTAATATATTATAGTCAATAATAGTCAACATTTAAGTAATATCTTATGGTCAAGAATATTCGACAGCTAAGGAATATCTTATGGTCAAGAATACTCGACAGATAAGGAATATCTTATGGTCAATAATATTCGACAGTTAAGGAATATCTTATGGTCAAGAATATTCGACAATTTATGTTCATGAATATCCAACAGTTAAGACCATCTTTTCCGATTGTTAAGAATATTCGACGATCAATATTATATGCAATACATATTATTTTTACTGTTTGAATTGCTGCGCCACTAAAGTAAGGTAGTATTCTGCTGGGAAGAACAGTATTTAAGAGTTACAAGAGCTACTAAAACAATTTTAATATATAGGCCTACAATACCTATAAAATAACAACAATAATACTCTACAGTGGTAATCAATGTTGGCCGCAAATAAATATATTTGTATTTCTAAACTATCTCTCTATGAAAACTGGATTATAGATTCTGATCTCAATTACTGCGAGCGTGTGAATAGAGCCACAAATCTAGTATCTGGTCAAGACCCAGGCGAGGCTAGTATCTGTTCAAAATATGTACGAGCCTAGTATCTGGTCAAGAACCAGGCGAGGCTAGTATCTGATCAAGACCCGTGCGAGGCTAGTATCTGGTCAAAACCCAGGCAAGGCTAGTATCTGGTCAAGAGGCGTCACTCGACGTTTTTCCTTGGCCGATGTTGTGGAGTTGTGCCCTTCTAGCGGTGAGGCCACTGTCGCGTGCCGGTCGCGTGCCTCAAGAGGGGAGGGCGGATTGAACTGGCGCATCTAGCGGTGAGGACGCTGTCGCGTGCCTCAGAGAGGAGACCACAGCCTGTACTGGAACTCAAGACACGACCGCTGCTTATAAAGATGTTGCCAGGTGTGAATAGACAACTCGCTTCGCCGAGGAACAGCTACGATTAACATTAACATACATTTAATACTTTCTATCTCAAATACAGATAAAGTATTGTGATCTTTGACAGTTTCACCTCCAGATTATGGTGGATCTTGAGGCTTTATGTGATCTCGAGAGTAACTGTATCTCTCTCTGACTGTCTGTCTGTACCCATGTCTCCAGGAACTGTCTGGCCACTAAACAAAGTGTCTGTAACACTCCAGGAACTGTCTGATCATTAAGAAAGTGTCTGTAACACTCCAGGAACTGTCTGGCCACTAATAAAGTGTCTGTAACACTTAAGAAACTGTCTGACCATTAAGAAAGTGTCTGTGACACTCCAGGAACTGTCTGATCATTAAGAAAGTGTCTGTAACACTCCAGGAACTGTCTGGCCACTAAGAAAGTGTCTGTAACACTCCAGGAACTGTCTGACCACTAAGAAAGTGTCTGTGACACTCCAGGAGCTGTGTGGCTATTAAGAAAGTGTCTGTAACAATCCAGGAACTGTCTGACCACTAAAAATGTGTATGTAACTCTCCAGGAACTGTCTTATCACTAATAAAGTGTCTGTAATACTCCATGAACTGTCTGGCCACTAAGAGAGTGTCTGTAACACTCCAGGAACTGTCTGAACCCTAGGAGAGTGTCTGTAACATTTTAGGAACTGTCTGGCCATCAAGAGAGTGTCTGCAACATTCCAGGAACTGTCTGACTACTAATAAAGTGTCTATAACACTCCAGGAGCTGTCTGGCCATTAATAAAGTGTCTGTAACACTTAAGAAACTGTATGGACATTAAGAGAGTGCATGTAACACTCCAGGAACTGTCTGACCACTAAGAAAGTGTTTATAACACTCCAGGAACTGTCTGGACATTAAGAGAGTGTCTGTAACACTCCAGGAAATGTCTGACGACAAAGAAGGTGTCTGTGACACTCCAGGTACTGTCTGACCACTAAGAAAGTGTTTGTAACACTCCGGGAACTGTCTGAACTATGAGAAAGTGTTTGTAACACTCCAGGAACTGTCTGGACATTAAAAGAGTGTCTGTAACACTCCAGGAAATGTCTGATGACAAAGAAAGTGTCTGTAATACTCCAGGAACTGTCTGACCACTAAGAAAATGTCTGCAACATTCCAGGAACTGTTTGACGACAAATCTGAACCGGCCAAAAAAGGTAGAAAGTGAGTTACATGGTGGTTCTTGCTTGGAGGTCTCGAACCCCTGGTCTCCCGCATCATCCAGCAGGTGATGGCGGTGTAACGGCCGCGGCTCGTTTGCCAGATGGCACAGGTCTGGCAGGGTGGCACGCGCTGTAACCCACTCCACACATTCCTAGCTACAGTGCTTTCCTCAAGACAGGCTCTGGGTTCAAGACCTCAACCCTCTACATTAGCTAGTTAATAACACATTCCTAGCTACAGTGCTTTCCTCGAGACAAGCTCTAGGTTCAAGACTTCACTTTCTATATTAGCTAGTTGATTACAGTCTTATTGATAGCAACTATACCAGTGGTTGTCAGGCTATGTTTCATCAGGAGGCGATATAACACAATCTTATAGATAGCAACTATAACAGTGGTTGTCAGGCTATGTTTCATTAGGAGGTAATATAACAGTCTTATTGATAGCAACTATACCAGTCAGGCTATGTTTCATCGGGAGGCGATATAACACAATCATATTGATAGCAACTATACCAGTTGCTGTCAGGCTATGTTTCATCAGGAGGCGATATAACACAATCTTATTGATAGCAACTATACTAGTGGTTGTCAGGCTATGTTTCATTAGGAGGTGATATAACACAATCATATTGATAGCAATTATACCAGTGGGTGTAAGTTTATGTTTCATAAGGAGGTGATATAACACAATCTTATTGATAGCAACCATACCAGTGGCTGTCAGGCTATGTTTAATCAGGAGGTGATATAACACAATTTTATAGATAGCAACTATACCAGTGGTTGTCAGGCTAGGTTTCATCAAGAGGTGATATAACACAATCTTATTGATAGAAACTATATTAGTGGTTGTCAGGCTATGTTTCATCAGGAGGCGATATTACACAATCTCATTGATAGCAGCTCTACCAGTGGTTGTCAGGCTATGTTTCATTAGGAGGTGATATAACAGTCTTATTGATAGCAACCATACCTGTGGTTGTCAGGCTATATTTCATTAGGAGTTGATATAACACAATCTTATTGATAGCAACTATACCAGTGGTTGTCAGGCTATATTTCATTAGGCGGTGATATAACACAATCTTATTGATAGCAACTATACCAGTGGTTGTCAGGCTATATTTCATTAGGAGGTGATATAACAGTGTTATTGATAACCATACCAGTGTTGGCAGGCTATATTTCATCAGGAGCTGATATAACACAATCTTATTGATAGAAACTATACCAGTGGTTGTCAGTCTATGTTTCATCAGGAGGCGATATAACACAATCTTATTGATAGCAGCTATACCAGTGGTTGTCAGGCTATGTTTCATTAGGAGGTGGTATAACAGTCTTATTATAGAAACCATACCAGTGGTTGTCAGGCTATGTTTCATTAGGAGGTGATATAACAGTCTTATTATAGCAACCTATACCAGTGGTTGTCAGGCTATGTTTCATCGGGAGGTGATATAACACAATCTTATTGATAGCAGCTCTACCAGTGGTTGTCAGGCTATGTTTCATTAGGAGGTGATATAACAGTTTTATTATAGCAACTATACCAGTGGTTGTCAGGCTATGTTTCATCGGGAGGCGATATAACACAATCTTATTGATAGCAGCTCTACCAGTGGTTGTCAGGTTATGTTTCATTAGGAAGTGATATAACAGTCTTATTATAGCAACTATACCAGTGGTTGTCAGGCTATGTTTCATTAGGAGGTGATATAACAGTCTTATTATAGCAACTATACCAGTGGTTGTCAGGCTATGTTTAATTAGGAGGCGATATAACAGTCTTATTGATAGCAACTATACTAGTGGTTGTCAGGCTATGTTTCATTAGGAGGTGATATAACAGTTTTATTATAGCAACTATACCAGTGGTTGTCAGGCTATGTTTAATTAGGAGGTGATATAACAGTCTTATTGATAGCAACTATACCAGTGGTTGTCAAGCTATATTTCATTAGGAGTTGATAATAACACAATTATAATCTTAGCAATATTGAGCGCTACTTGTACTCCCTGATAATATCTGTTGTGACCTGATTGCTTGTGGAAACTCTCCTTCCAAGAGCAGATGAATGAACAGGAAGGCAATCATCTCCGCCACCTGCCATGGTCGAGAGTGTGTGGGGGTAAAGACCATCACCTCACTACATTATTTTGATGGCTAAGATAGTGCCACAGATATTATATTAAACTATAAAAACAGGCTTAAAGAGAGGTCGCGCCATATTGCTCTATTAACAAGGCGTGAATAAACATTCAATGTTCAATCATTTTAATATGTTAGTCTTGGAATGGGCAAAGAAAGATTGCTTGAATATTTTATATGAGATAATGAGATCCCTCTAGCATGAGCCATAAATAAGGAAAGTTAACCCTCCCTGGATAACTGTTATCTTTACTCGATAAAATATGTATTTAATATATAATAAATAAAAATATAATATTTCTATGCACATATAATAATAAATATTACTTTATAGATTTCACAGTTTATATTGGTAAAAACCAACCCATTATCCTGAGAAGAAGTAGCCTAGTTCTATCCCTGCATGTTCTCATATGAAGCTTTGCTATACCCTTACATGTTGTCACATGAAGCTTTGATATACCCTCACATGTTGTCACATGAAGCTTTGTTTTATCCCCACAAATTGTCACATGAAGCTTTGTACTATACCCACATATTGTCACATGAAGCCTTATCATACCCCACATGTTGTCATATGAGGTCTTGTTGTACACCCACATGTTGTCACATGAAGGCTTGTCATATCCCCACATGCTGTCACATGAAGACTTGTTGTATCCCCACATGTTGTCACATGAAGACTTGTTATATCTCCACATGTTGTCACATGAAGCCATGTTATATCCCCCCACATGTTGTAGCATGAAGCCTTGTACTATACCCACATGTTGTCACACGAATCCTTGTCATATTCCCACACATTGTCACATGATGCCTTGTCATATCCCCACATGTTGTCACACGAATCCTTGTCATATCCCCAAATGTCGTCACATGAAGCCATGTTATATCTACCCACACATTGTCACATGATGCCTTGTCATATCCCCATATGTTGTAACATGAAGCCTTGTACTATACCCACACATTGTCACATGATGCCTTGTCATATCTCCACATGTTGTCACACGAATCCTTGTCATATTTCCACACATTGTCACATGATGCCTTGTCATATCCCCACATGTTGTAACATGAATCCTTGTCATATTCCCACACATTGTCACATGATGCCTTGTACTATACCCACACATTGTCACATGATGACTTGTCATATCCCCACATGTTGTCACACGAATCCCTGTCATATTCCCACACGTTGTCACACGAATCCTTGTCATATCTCCACATGTTGTAACATGAATCCTTGTCATATTCCCACACATTGTCACATGATGCCTTGTACTATACCCACACATTGTCACATGATGCCTTGTCATATCCCCACATGTTGTCACACGAATCCTTGTCATATTCCCACACATTGTCACATGAAGCCTTGTCATATTCCCACATGTTGTCACATGAAACCTTGTCATATTCCCACACATTGTCACATGAAGCCTTGTCATATCCCCACATGTCGTCACATGAAGCCTTGTTATATCGCCACATGTTGTCATATGAAACCTTGTACTATTCTCACACATTGTCACATGAAGCCTTGTCATATCCCCACATGTTGCCACATGAAGACTTGTTATACCCCCACATGTGCGCGGTAACATAAATGTATTAGTTTAAACAAAAGCCAGTAATCAGTATTGACTAATTGTAGTTCTAGTCTCCAAGCAGATAACCTGCCAGAGTTGTCCGGCCGGGATTCACAACAACCACTTCATTTACAATGCAAATGGTGCAGATAACAAAGGATGGCACGTCGCGCCAACAAACCCTTAAACCAGGCCACCAGGTTTATATGCTTGTCTACATTCATAAACGAAATAAAATAAGTGAGAAACTAAGAAATGTTTGTTTATTGAATTATATAGCGTGGGACCTAGTAAATCCGAACTTATCATATCTTGTTCGGATTAGCGAAAATACTAATTAAGCAGGAGAATACAGAAGGTGTCTAATAGGGGTCAGGGTATTTAAAAAAAACTAAATTACAGTTGGAATGAGTTCTATAACAATTACATTCATTTAACCGATGTAGAACACGTAATATGTACACTAGAGACGTGACTACCCGGCATAAAGTGGCGACATTCTGTGCCAGATAACGGGAAAGAAGGATAATACAGAATCCGGGTGTAAATAATTTTCAGTATGGGCTTGCATGATTTTTTTTTTTTCAATTTTCACAGAGCATTTAACTTTGTTTTAATAGAATCTGCCCATTTTTCTGATTATGATGTAAAATAGGAATACAGTAATTGTAGGGGAACATTAAGAATTAAACGGGAAGGAAATTTTTTAAGTGTTTAACATACATTACCTTATTTTGGAAATGATTCATCGGTTATAAAGCAAGAACATGTGGAAATAGAGCATCAAATGGATTACGTTATAAATTCAGTAAATGTTTTATATTGGATATGTACCGGTTGGTTTATTTTAAAACGCACTTGTTAACACCAAGAACTGGGCCGGATAATACGAGGGCTGGATAATGCGGAGGCTGGATAATGCGGAGGCTGGATAATCACGACTCTAGTGTATTGTTATTTTACATTTACAGCGGCATATATATTTTTACATAACTTAATTAGTTTTAGTTACAGGAAACCTCATTGTTTGTGTTGACTGCAACATGTAAATATTTAGCATCTATTAATTTTGTAAATTATTCTAACTGGGATTCGAACTCCGAGTTCCCAGGTTCCAGAAATCCAGTACAACATTATAATGACGCGTTAGAGCATTCTACCACAGATGAGGGAGAGAGTGTATATTGTTTGGTAATGTATCACTTCATATTGGATAACAAATAATAATGAATTTACTCTCATCGTTCCCTGAACTAAGGACACATAGGCATCGCTGCTTCTTAATTATTGGGGAGAGGCTCAGAGGGGACAAAGAAGCAAAACAAACCCATCTTCAGATTTAATTGAAAAATAAAAATAATTTCATACAAAATTAATGACATGAATTATTTTATAAAGGAATGAATATGTCATATAAAAGTTACCTTAAGGTGGGGATGTAGGGGACGCGAGAAAGGGGCAGTGTTTTTGCAAAATTTTTAGCAAAACTGTTTTTTTTTGGTAAAAATAAATCAAATACTTCTTCAGTATAAACATAGTTTAATTTTCTTCACATGTTGGCATCAACAGTTGTTGAATATCTGTCATGAGCATAGCGGCATTAGACGAGAAACTTTTTAAATGAAGAGAAAAAGTTATCATTAAATTATACGACACCCTCGACAGATATTCAACAAATGTTGATATCAACATGTGAAGAAAATTAAACTTTAGGTTTATACTGGAGAAATATTTGATTTATTTAGGACCAAAAATGTTTTGATATAAAAACTGTAAAAAAACACTGACCTTTCCTCGCGTCCTCTACATCCCCAACTTAATCATTTATGAATTGCTCCAAATGTGAATTTTCAATTTTCTAAATAAAACACTTCAATGTTTCTTTACGGCCCTAAGAGTATGTCCCATTTGAGAATAGTTTTGGGATTGAGGGAGGGGCTCCTACAACTGCCCCCCACTTTAACGATGCCCTTGATTAAGGAAAATAATACATTTTTATAAAGCAATCGATATTTTCATGATTACTTTTTTTTTATTTAGCACCGCGTCTTACTACCCGTTCGGGTTATACGCTTAAGTACTAATTACTCTAATGGATTAGGAATTGTGAAGGTTGAATTGAGAGGAAGTGAACCCGCATTTGCGTGGAGGGAGAGTGGAAAACCATTTAGGAAAAGCCACCCCCAGTTCACCCGACCGAGATTTGAACCTCGATCTCCCCGTCCTCGGCGGTTGAGCTTAACACGACTAGCGTGTTAGCTAACTACGCCACCTAGGCGGGTTTCATGATTACTAGTTTTCAAAATTAAAAGAGTAGGTTGTTTATTGAAGTAAATCGTATGGTGGTGAAATGTGTTTCTTAGGTGAAACTATAACAAATAATAGTTTGCGAGGGAGTTGTAGTAACGTAGCAGGGGTCGTCTGGTCTAAGGCGTTGGACTTACATCAAATAGCAACAAAACTGCAAGAAGCCCCACACTGTATCACACTACAGCTGCAGCTGGATACATCTGGGCTTTGAAGAGTACGAAACATTTCCGAGTAACTTTTCTATAGGTCAGTTAAGAATTGTTTCTACTCTCACTCTAGCCAGTATGTTTTGTAAGTATTGTACTTTAACACTAGTCAGTATGTGTTGTAAGAATTGTATTCTCACACTAGCCAGTATGTGTTGTAAGTATTGTACTTTAACACTAGCCAGTATGTGTTGTAAGAATTGTATTCTTACACTAGCCATTATGTGATGTAATAATTGTATTCTCACACTAGCCAGTATGTGCTGTAAGTATTTTATTCTCACGCTAGCTCGCATATGTTGTAAGTATTGTACTCTCACACTAGTGAGTATGTGTTGTAGGCAATCTACTCTCACACTAGCGAGTATGTGTTGTAGGTAATCTACTCTCACACTAGCGGGTATGTGTTGTAGGTAATCTACTCTCACACTAGCCAGCATGTGTTGCAGGTAATCTACTCTCACCTGTTGGAGTTAGAACCTGGATTAATAGAAACTTCCGTCGACCGTTTTAGCAGGTGACATTCAACTCCCAGACTTCCTGACTCCACTAGTAGATTATCCCCGGCTTTTGGGTGAATCAAACTCGCTCGTATCACCGTCTACAATAATGATGGAAGTACCTCGCCAATACGTCCAAACGAATAGCTGAATAAAGACAGCTTTGTCAGGGATTGAACTTGAGGGGAACGCCTTCTTGGAGAGAAATATCTTCACACTGCAGTATTTCTTATGGTAATGTCAGTTCTGAAGCTTCCAAACCACTAAGATTAAAACAATCCTCACTTATCTTATAATGATCTGTTGTGACCCTCACACTACTGTATAATTTCCAGGGGGGCAGAGTCCCCCACAGTTCCGCCGCTCCTGCTGTCCACACATACTCTATATTCGGTATTCGTGGATGAACTGCTCTCAGGCTATTATTAATCTTCTTTGATGAGTGGTAGTCTACCGTCTCTATGCGCAACAATGTTCGTTACTCGCTATGCACGACGTGAGAACGAATATTTTTTCCACACTTGCCTGAGTCATGTCGAAAATTGAATAAACGTGGACGAATAACGCACGTGCGGACCCGACTTAAGAGGTGCCTGCACGTAAAAAGATACAAAATTGTATAGTTTATTTGTGTTGTATTTTCTTTCTAAAATTTGAACTTTCATTTGGTTTTTTGTATTAATTTTCTAACTTTCATAGAGGGTCAACTGACCCTTTGACCCCCCCCCCCCCAAAATCCCACCCAGTATTCCCCCCACCGGTTGAATATGGGCCAAAATAACCC
>CABFWO010001593.1:126578-142267 GCA_902155825.1 Timema genevievae | reverse complement strand
CCCTTTGACCCCCCCCCCCCCAGAATCCACACCAGTTATTCCACCACTGGTTGTATAATGGACAAAATAATGCCTCCGTGTAACGTTCTCCCACACATCACGGAACCAATGAAGGTGGTTTAGTTGTTCAACCAAAAGGTGCAGGTGTGGATGGTAACCGTCTTCTGATGAACAGGATATACGGGCCATCAGAACATAACACTGGCTACAGCAAAAGATGGCTCATGGACAATTTAACTTAGAACGTGCTTAGGACGAATGTGATCAAGATAGCCCAAGATTTCAAGTTTACACTTCACTTTAATTTCTAACGTCTACATGTTGCTACATGGGGGAGCTCTATTGTCTACATGGAGTTACATGGGGAGCTCTATTGTCTACATGGAGTTACATGGGGAGCTCTAATGTATATATGGTGTTACATGGGGGAGCTCTTATGTCTATATGGTGTTACATGGGGAGATCTTATGTCTATATGGTGTTACATGGGGGAGCTCTTATGTCTATATGGTGTTACATGGGGGAGCTTCTTATGTCTATATGGTGTTACATGGGGGGAGCTTTTATGTCTATATGGTGTTACATGGGAGGAGCTCTTATGTCTATATGGTGTTATATGGGGGAGCTCTTATGTCTATATGGTGTTACATGGGGGAGCTCTTATATCTATATGGTGTTACATGGGGGAGCTTTAATGTCTATATGGATGTAAATGGGGGAGCTATAATGTGAACATGGATTTACATGGGGGAGCTATAATGTGAACATGGATTTACATGGGGGAGCTCTTATGTCTACATGGAGTTACATATTGGGTACATCACAGTGTTACATAACACATATCTTTAACTTATTCGAATGTTGACAAAATAATATTATTCTGCATGTTTTTACAGTTTTTTAACATACTAATGGATACTTCCGATTCTGAGCTATATTCAACCTGAGGTACCTCTTTTAGTGTCACTAAAGCTTCCTTACTACATAATAACTCTCACTCTTGATAGTTATTGGCTGAAAAAAAATTATAAAAAAACTTCAAAACACTACCATAGCTTGAGTTCCCTACCCCACCTTAAGTTCTAACACGTTTTCATGACAATTTTGTAATATTCTAATCACACTTAATCTCCCGAAATCAATTTTGATTCTATAAACAATCTACAACTTAGAGCTATGGTAAAAAAAAATTGAGCTTAGTGTTTTTTTGTTTATTTCGAGTCAGTTAAAATATGTCATCTCCGGGTCAGTAAATTTATCGATTTAACTCTCACCTCAAAATTACTTTCCCATTAGTATGTTTCTTGTTTTTTTCCAAAACTCTTTAATTTCATTAAAAGGTGTTTGGTATCGAGCCATATTGCGACGGAAATGAGGTCAGTTTGATTGAATTACGAACGTCCCGTTATCGTGTGACGCTACCTTCTGTAATCATCGGCCTATCAGAAGAAATATCGTGACCAATACCGGCTCAGCGTTTCCTTACTAATATTTTTTGTAGCCTCTAAAAAATAACAATTCATTGCAAACATTTATTGAAAGTGTCTGATGTCGACCCTTTTTAGGAATATAATTTATTTGCCTCGTGAAACTGTATAGTTAGTTAAAGGCGTTATCAAAAGCTTATAATAATACTTCCCTTAATTCCTTAAGGTGGGAGTTTAGGGAACGTAAGTTGATTAAAATATTCTCCAGTAAAAACTTATCGTTTAGTTCTATTCACATGGTGATATCAACAGTTGTTGAATATCTGTCATGAACATAGCGGCATTAGATAACAAAAATTTTAAATAAGAGAAAATGTTGTCATTACATTCCAGGACACTCTTGACAGATACTCAACAACTGTTGATATCACTGTGTGGAGAAAATCAAACTCTATGTTTCTAATGAGGAAATATTTTATTTATTTTGACCAAAAAAGTTTTGATATAAAAACTGAAAAAACACTTATTGACCTTTTCTCGCGTTCCCTACGTCTCTGCCTTAACGACGTCACCTGCTCGGTGATTTCGAAGTTATTTCGCTAAGGGGGTTGCATCTCAGCTTGAAGCACTCCAAGCACTATCACATTTAGACGTCAACGTACAAAATAGAAAGAGAGGGAATAAAATGAGCAGTTCACTCTTTGAGGGCTTTTTGTTTATCTGCTGCTAACCTTCCCCTCATCCGCTGAGGAGTATAAACGCTCACTATACTATTTGAACCTGTGCAGCATTGACTGGCATTCCAAAATTACCTTTTCCTTGTTCCCTATTCTAGATAGACATGTGCTTCCCAGGACTGTTTTAACCTACATCCTGGCAGGAAGATTCCTACTGACCTTTTCCGAGAATAAAACCAATAACCTGAGTTATAGACGATTTGAAAAAAATACACTTTTACAAAAAATAATAAGTATTTAAAGATAAGAAAAACCCGCTCCAGTGGCCGAATGGTCAAAGGATTCAGTCTCATGATAGACTGCCCTGCTGATAACAGGGAGATTGGGGTTCGAATCCGGTTGTGTCTAGTGAGGGTGTTTTATTTCCTAAATGATTTCCCACTCTCCTTCCACGCAAATGCGGGTATATCACATCTAAAATGCTTCCTTCCTCATCCTTACCCATTAGAGTAGTTATCATATATGCGTATAACCTGAACAGGTAGTAAGACGCGGTGAAAAAAAAAAATTATAAATACTGTATAGTTTTATAACAATGTGAGGCTATTTTTAGAACTATATAAGAATTTCTGTTTGCTATTTAAATGTTATATGTTTAAAACTCGGCGAATGGGACGTAAATACAACAACATGGGAAATCCTATCTTGGCTTGCCGTGTCGTCACAGGTAGGAAGCGTCGTCAAAAGTTTGAAAGAAAGATTCAGTTAAATCTAAGCTTAGCAAGGCGTCGCTTGTTCTTAATTATTGTGGAGGGGAAAGCGGGAACAGAATGAAACTATCCTAATTTTAAATTAGAAAATAAGAATTATTTCGTTTCTAATAAATAACAGGAATATCACGATAGCGGGATTACTTCTCTAAGTCATATTAATAAGTTATCTCAATCAGTTATGCATGGCTACAAACGTGGGTTCTCAATTTGCTGAATAAAACAAGTCACTGTTTCTTTGGCTGTACCAAGAGTGTAGGTTTTGAGTAGAAATTCGAGGGGGATCATGGTTACAGTGTATGTTACCTAAATGCTGTGTACGTTATCTAAATGATGTGCATGCTATATAAACGCTGTGTATATTATATAAATGATATGAATGCTATCTAAATGTTGTGTATGTTATATAAATGCTATGCATGTTATATACATTATGTGTATGTTATATAAATGCTATTCATGCTATCTAAATGCTATGTATGTTATATAAATCCTATGCATGTTATCTAAATGCTGTGTATGTTATATAAATGTTGTACATGCTATCTAAATGCTGTGCATGTTATCTAAATTATGTGTATGCTATCTAAATTCTGTGCATGTTATATAGATGTTGTGCATGCTATCTAAATGCGATGTATGCTATCTAAATACTATGTATTCTATATAAATGCTGTGCATACTATCTAAATGCTATGCATGGTATCTAAATGCTGTGTATGTTATATAAATGCTGTGCATGCTATATAAATGCTATGCATGGTATCTAAATGCTGTGTATGTTATATAAATGCTGTACATGCTATATAAATGCTATACATGTATCTAAATTATATGTTATATAAATGCTGTGCATGTTATATATAGCTATGCATGCTATATAAATGGTGTGTATGCTATCTAAATGATATGGCCAGTACACCTCCAGTGCTGTTTCCGTGATGGGGCGGTTAGTTTGGAAGGGGCCCAGCTACTCTTCATCCAAGCCCTAATCATGATTACATCAACCTCCCCATAGTCGTATCAACCCTCTCTGTACGCCCCCATCAATCTGGTTTATAAGGGTTGAATGGGGTGAACCACCCTCGAACCCCTGACCCAGGTCGAGAGAATAGACCGGATATTATCCTCCCGGGGTGGAAGTGATTAATAAGGGCGAGACGGAACGTGGTTATTTTCCAAACTCCTTCAAGTTTCGTTACCGCCGCGCCGTCCTGAATACTTGAACAAGTCTCGTGTCGTCTGTGAGGTAAGTGGTGTTTTAATGGGGCGCCGCGCCGATTGCGATGTTGTAGGTAGCTCTTACACCCGACAGAGGTGGTCCTGGGACATCGTGGCGTGATGGCAGAGTTCTCGGAAACTTTGCCATCATTACAGTCATTTGTTGGAAGTAACAACTATACGTGCAGGACAAAGAAAGCTGTTGGAAGATTTAGAGGCTACATTTCAGAATGGAAATGGTTGATTAAATCAATAGGCGACTATAATAAAGCTGATAGAGGGATTTATTGTTGGTCTGTGTCTACCGTAGTCCCTGGTAGTTGTAGTTGATTGATTCTGTGTACCGCTCTGTGTGTCTACTTTAGTCCCTGGTAGTTGTAGTTGACTGATTCTGTGCTTTTGTTAATTGAGATTCTATTCCCTCCTAAGAGAAACGTTGATCGTGTGATATGCTATTCCCTCCTAAGAGAAACTTTGATTGTGTGATATGCTATTCCCTCCTAAGAGACACGTTGGCTGTGATATGCTATTCCCTCCTAAGAGACACGTTGGCTGTGATATGCTATTCGCTCCTAAGAGAAACGTTGATCGTGTGATATGCTATTCCCTCCTAACAGACACGTTGGCTGTGTGGTATGTTATCCCCTCCTAAGAGACACGTTGGCTGTGATATGCTATTCCCTCCTAAGAGAAACGTTGATCGTGTGATATGCTATTCCCTCCTAAGAGAAACGTTGATCGTGTGATATGCTATTCCCTCCTAACAGACACGTTGGCTGTGATATGCTATTCCCTCCTAAGAGGAACGTTGATCATGTGATATGCTATTCCCTCATAAGAGAAACGTTGATCATGTGATATGCTATTCCCTCCTAACAGACACGTTGGCTGTGATATGCTATTCCCTCCTAAGAGAAACGTTGATCGTGTGATATGCTATTCCCTCCTAACAGACACGTTGGCTGTGTGGTATGTTATCCCCTCCTAAGAGACACGTTGATCGTGTGATATGCTATTCCCTCCTAACAGACACGTTGGCTGTGTGGTATGTTATCCCCTCCTAAGATACACGTTGGTTGTGTGATATGTTATTCCCTACTAAGATACACGTTGGTTGTGTGATATGCTATTCCCGACTAAGATACACGTTGGTTGTGTGATATGCTATTCCCTACTAAGATACACGTTGATTGTGTGATATGTTATTCCTTGCGATCAAAACAGTTTTTTCCCCTAAATTGTTTATTGCGGGCCAATCCCCCGTTGTTTAAAGCTCTTTCTGGTTTCTTATTGTATCGCTAGTGTTCTCTCCGGCGTAACGGAAACAACAGCTTGCTAATGCAGACACGGGCTGAGGGGTGGGCGGACGCTTTCTAACAAACGGGGCTGTTATTGCGGGAATAACGGACAAACAACCAACACCATTTGTTAACAGACCTTTCTTTGAGTCGTGTGACGAAGAGAGACTGGCCATAATCTTCCAGCTTATCTTTGGATTATATTCCAGGACAAGTCATCTTCCAGCTTATCTTGGGAGTATATTCCAGGACAAGTCACCTTCCAGTCGTATCCTGGCACTAAATTCTGTGACAAAAATAATTTCATCAAAGCTTTCGGATTTCAAACTTCCGTCTCAATAATTAGTAGCCAGAATCTAAGATATACGGGTCTGGCTACTCTTGAGTTTCAGTGATCAGACATTGAAGCCAAATGGCGATAGTGTCGTTGGGAATAGCGCGCGCGTAATTTAAATTTTGAAGAGAAGTTTGAACCTCCAAGTTTACATTATACTATTAGACAGTAATTATTTTATCCCGAAATAAAAAGAATATTCCCCATCAAATGATAATATACAAATTACAATTAATCATTTGCTCATCGAATTTAAATTTGAAATACTGTATTATAAATCACATGGTAATTATTTGTTTGGGAAAACTGTATCATATAAACATGGCTATAAATTATTATTTAAAAAAGATATTGATGTATGAAGGGACTAAGACATCATTCAATATTACCATCTAGCTCATAGAATCTGAGGGGATTTTTTATTTAATCTTGATGAGTAGCATTTAGGGTAATTTGTCTGAATACGAAAATTATAATCTTTCCTTCAATAAAGGGATAAGGCAGAATGCAAGAATGAAATAAGCAAACGTGAAGAGTGAATGAAAATTGTAATTTTTGAGTGCATTTAAAAAATATTAATTCACATTCTAAAGTGTGAGTGGTGTTAATTAGCTATCTTAGAGGGTACGTTCTTGCAGAAGGCTCAATACCTAGGCAAATCAATACAACTCACCTTCCACTTTAACTCATTTCGTTCCTGCATACAGTCTATAGAGTTTCAATATCGTTTTATTATTTAAAAAATTAGATCTAAACATAGTACTTTGGTACTTCCGTCTTTATAATGGTCCCAGGTTTGTTTCCCGCCTTCAAGTAGACATTTTTCAAATACTATATTTGACTTAAGTTCCAAGACAATTATTGATAGTACCTATCATCCCTAAATATTATTTAATTAAATTACTGTAGTAATATTACTTGCAGCAACATATCTGTTGTTACTACCAAGCTGTAGTACAGTCATATTAAGAGAGTTTAAAACGTCAGGATGTGACCAGTTTCAGTCTTCTATGAATAATTTAATACTTTTGTGGCAAGTTCCATTAAAAAAACTAAACAAATTGTGTTACTTTTTTAATGTGATGTTGTCAAATACTTTCGAAAGCAAATAATATAATTTTTAGTTTCTATCGATTCTCCATATCTTTGTGAGTGTATTAATACAAAAAAACTATCAAATTTTTAATAATTAACAAAACTAAGTGAAATATTTATGGGTAGAGTTTTTGAGCATCGTCCCCTTCTTACTTAACTCTCTAACCTCGTGTGCAAATAAATGTCCTTCGTCTGGATTTTGATTTTAGTGAGATGTCTGAATATTACAAAATCAAATAATATTAAATAGGCTTAGATATGATTATGGTCTCATTTGATTTGCCGTTTACTTGTAAGTATAAATGGTAATAGAAATTTCACAGTGATTTGCTGTTTTAAGAAAATACAATGTTTTACTTGTATCAATTCTAGAGCACCATCCCCAATTAAAAAATAAACTTTTTAAATTTTGTATATGAATAATATCTGAAGTTAAGGTAGTAGAAAAATCACTGTTATAATAATTATAAAAAAACATACAAGTAGCCAACGACATAGGAGTGGTGGTAACTGATATCTAGCAGAAGTTTTTTTATTGCAAACATTGATAACCAATGTGGAAATAATTAAGAGAAAAACTAATCTTAAATTATAAAAAGCAATCACACACTTTCATTTTGCAAAATTCTTTCATCACTATCTGTTACAATCCACTCTCGTAGAATATCTATTGGCCAAAAATGTTTTTCACAAAATCTATCATTAGATTTGTTTTGTTTTTTTCTAAAAATCTTTTGACCAGAAATCTTTCTTGTATTTTTTCTCACAATCATGTCTCTCGAAATTTGAGGGCGTATAAACGTTGACACGTCAGTTTTAAAATAATCTGGAAACTCACATTTATTTTTATTTTTGACATATGAACCCATTGTGCAGAAATAAAATCTTATAAATCTAATCATATGTTGTTTTAAAACGTCACAACTATCCGCAACGATCACAACGCTTTCTCATATAGTAGCAAATCGCGCAACTAAAAAACTTCAAAGTATGATCAACTTTTACAATGGTTTTTAAGTAGAGTGTCATAGGGGTGTTAGTAGCAAAATCACAGACTAGTACCAACATCTCAAATTAACAACAATCCAACCCTATTCCATGGTTAAAAAAGTGATTATTTTATATCACTTTACAACTAGAAATGATTTTAAATTTCGGAAATAATATCGTTTTGTTAATTTATGCTTATATAATTAGCTGCTGATCTAGCCTGTACATCCCCCGCACCCCTTGAAATCCTCCCTCACACGTGCTCCTACCGGAGGTACTCATGTGTGTGACACTCCACACACTTCAAGCACCAGGGTTGTCAAAATAACCCCTCGACCTTTGTTTCTTTATTTTTATTAGAGTTGATGAGTTTTGTTCACGGTAGGTTGGATAAAGGGGTAGGGTGGTCGGGCACGCGTCAATAAAGGGGGGATAACATCTGGTGGTAATACCACCCCGCTTCTGGCTCATCTTCCTGGAACACTGGCCAGTGTCAGGAGCGTTCAGTAGAACAACAAACCAGGGATACTGGCCAGTGACAGGAACCTTCAGTAGAACAACAAACCAGGGATACTGGCCAGTGACAGGAATGTTCAGAACAACAACAGACCAGGGACACTGACCAGTGACAGAAGTGTTAAATAGAACAACAAACCAGGGACACTGGGCAGTGACAGTAGCGTTCAGTAGAACAACAAACCAGGGACACTGGCCAGTGACAGGAACCTTCAGTAGAACAACAAACCAGGGACACTGGCCAGTGACAGGAATGTTCAGAACAAAAACAGACCAGGGACATTGGACAGTGACAGGAGTGTTCAATATAACAACAAACCAGGGACACTGGGCAGTGACAGGAGCATTCAATAGAACAACAAACCAGGGGCCCTGGCAAGTGACAGAAGTGTTCAGTAGAACAACAAACCAGGGACACTGGCCAGTGACAGAAGTGTTCAGTAGAACAACAAACCAGGGGCACTGGCCAGTGATTGAAGGGTTCAGTAGAACAACAAACCAGGGCATCAGCCAGTGACAGGAGTGTTCAGTTGAACAACACACTAGGGGACATTGACCAGTGACAGGAGTGTTCAAAATAAAAAAAGACCATGAACACTGGCCAGTGACAGGAATGTTCAGAACAACAACAAACCAGGGAAACTGGCCAGTGACAGGAGGCTTCAGTAGAACAGCACACCAGGGACATTGGCCAGTGACAGGAATGTTCAAAACAACAAACTAGGGACACTGGCCAGTGACAGGAGGGCTCTGTAGAACAACAGACCAGGGATACTGGCCAGTGACAGAAGTGTTCAGTAGAACAACATACCAGAGACACTGGCCAGTGACCGGAATGTTCAGAACAACAACATACCAGGGATGCTGGCCAGTGACAAGAGTGTTCAGTATAACAACACACCAGGGACACTTGCCAGTGACAGGAGAGTTCAGTTGAACAACACACCAGGTTCACTGGCCAGTGACAGGAGTGTTCAGTTGAATAACAAACCAGGAACACTGGCCAGTGTCAGCAGCGTTCAGTAGAACAACAAACCTGGTACACTAGCCAGTGGTAGGAGTGTTCAGTTGAACAACAAACCAGGGACACTGGCCAGTGACAAGAGTGTCCATTAAAACAACAAACCAGGGACAATGTTCAGTTATAGAAAAGTTCAGTAGAACAACAGACTAGGGACACTGGGCAGTGACAGGAGAGTCCATTAGTACAAAAAACCAGGAGCACTGGCCAATGACAAGAATGTTCAGTTGAAAAACAGAGCAGGAGCACTGGCCAGCGACAAGAGTGAATAACATTCCTTCAGCCACCACTAGCGTGATGTATCCAGATAGTCCCCCTTAATAACATTCCTCCAGTCGCCACTGACGTGATGTATCCAGATAGTCCCCCCTAGTAACATTCCTCCAGCCTCCATTGACGTGATTTATCCAGATAATCCCCCTTAGTAACATTCCTCCAGCCACCACTGACGTGATGTATCCATATAGTACCCCCCTAGTAACATTCCTCCAGCCACCACTGACGTGATGTATTCCAGATAGTCCCCCTTAATAACATTCCTCCAGTCGCCACTGACGTGATGTATCCAGATAGTCCCCCCTAGTAACATTCCTCCAGCCGCCATTGACGTGATTTATCCAGATAGTCCCCCTTAGTAACATTCCTCCAGCCACCACTGACGTGATGTATCCAGATAGTCCCCCCTAGTAACATTCCTCCAGTCGCCACTGACGTGATGTATCCAGATAGTCCCCCACTAGTAACATTCCTCCAGCCGCCACTGACGTGATGTATCCAGATAGTCCCCCACTAGTAACATTCCTCCAGCCGCCACTGACGTGATGTATCCAGATAGTTCCCCTTAGTAACATTCCTCCAGCCGCCACTGACGTGAGCTTGCAGACACTGTTCCAGTACAAGCAGTAACACCGCCTCAGACTTGTGTATCCTGATGTGTGCAGGTGCAGATATCACCTGCTCTGGTAATGTCACCTGGAACCCACAT
This sequence comes from Timema genevievae, assembly GCA_902155825.1. NCBI lineage: Eukaryota > Metazoa > Arthropoda > Insecta > Phasmatodea > Timematidae > Timema > Timema genevievae. The sequence continues at coordinate 131,933 of CABFWO010001593.1, read as the reverse complement.
ACACCTCTTCTAGCGAGAGACGGGAGTTCCACAGCTTGGAGTTTTGTATGGTGCGTACCACTGGTTCACACTGTACCAGGATTACACATGCCGGTCACTGTCTCTGGTTGTAATCCTGTCTCAAGCGTACCACTGGTCCACTCTATCCAGGATAACACATGCCGGTCACTGTCTCTGGTTTTAATCCTGTCTCAAGCGTACCACTGGTCCACTCTACCAGGATAACACATGCTGGTCACTGTCTCTGAGTGTCTCTGGTTGGAATCCTGACTGGGAACAAAAGCTTTAACTACGCCCAGTTCACGCCCTTCTCTGTTTTACCCGTGTTAATCAATTTAAGTTTATATTACTATTATTATTATTATTATTATTATTATTATTATTATTATTATTATTATTATTATTAGCGTTGCCTAACTGTGACGTCACGGCAAGTCACGTTTGGATTTCCCATGTAAATGTATTTAGTTAGGGTTTATTCAGTGAGTTCTAAAGATAGAACATAAAAAGAATCCCTAGTAAATAAAAATATCCCTACAGTACTACAAAACTTTTTTTTTATCTTAAAGTAGTATTTTTTGTAAACATATTTCATTTTAAATTGTTTACAACTGGTGTTATTTGGTTTGTTCATAAAAATGACCGGTAGAGATTAAAAAAGTCCATGGAAGCAAGTGTCTAACTAACTTAGAATAGGAAACAAGAAAAAGGTTATTTTGAAATATAAACAATGCTGTCAAAGTGTAAACATTATAGTGAATGTTTACACTCGTCAGCGATTGAGGGGAAGTGTTAGCAGCAGATAAATTAGAGGCCTCGCAGGGTGAAGTGATCATTTCTTCCCTCTCTCTCTTTTTTGTACGTTGTCGTTTAAAATTGATCTGATTGTGCTTAAACTGCTTAAGTGCGTATAGGCGCCGACTCTAGGGGGCCTCGCGTTTTGAGTCCCTCAAATAATTGTCCCTAAAAATTGAATAGTTAAATTGTGTTTTTTTTAAACTTGCTTACTTAATTTATATCTACTACGATATGGAGCCATCATTTAAAAAAGAGAAATCTACTAAAAATATTATCCCTTACAGGTAATATGAATAAAGCCATGTGATGCTTGACAGTATAGGGCTGACTGTCATATAGGCTGCTCACGGTAGAAAGGTATTTCTAGGGTGGACTTATTGTCGCTTCACAGGCTAGGTTACTACTTACTAGGATTATATTTTATTATAATTTTATTTCAATATGTTAAGTAAGCATTATATTCCTTGTGAGTGTAAAGATTTAAACCTAGTTGAACAATTACTTAGTTTCTGAGAATTTTTCAAAGCATTTTCTCTAGAAACCTCTTCCTACCGTGAACAGTCTTTGTTTAACATTGTAGTATCCTAGTCAATCACAATAAAGAAGCTACCTTATTTTATAAAAATAAAATATACAGTTTTAATATTTTGTGAAATAATAATTACTGTACGTATTTTACTCACTGTCAAATATTTTTATTGTAAAAATTAGAGGAACTCTAAATTATAGTAGCTTTATGAATTACAAAAAAAAAGTATGTTAATGTGCAAACCATATTGATGGATTTTGTTAGCCCTTAAGGGGGATGATACACTTTGATCAAGGTTTTAACTTTTTTATTGCGACTTTTGTTATTGATTAAATTTTTAAACACAACTTATAGGATCCTGCATAATAATTTCCTAAAATCCCGCCGTGACAAGTTTTATGAAACATGTTGATAAGAAAAGACGAGTTCAAATTATAGAAATATACACATATTTTCTATTCATTATGAATATGTTTGTGCAATAAGATATATGTTACTACAGAATGGTAGGTGACATTATTATGTTAACTTGTATTTTTTTTAAATGCAATAAAAAAACTTTAAAATATAGATGAAGTGTATTTCTCCCTCATGACGTTGAAAATATAATATTTTCGGCATAAGATTGAAACCATTGGGACCGGCCTCCCCAATATTATGTAGGTGCGTCAAGTTAAGATTCATTCTGCCTCGTAAAATAGCTTCCACGTCTCCAAAGAATGAAACGTCATTAAAGAAAAACCTTTGTTTTTGTTACTCTTACTACCCGTTCGGATTATACACCTGTACCAATTACGCTAATGAGGGGTTAAGGATAAGGAAGGTTGAATTAAGAGGAAGTGTATCCACATTCGCGTGAAAAAAAGAGTGGGGGAAATTATTTAGAAAAACCACCATCAGTACACCCGAGTGGAATTGAAAGCTGATCTCCTCTACATCGGCAGTCTAGTCTACTACGAGAGTGACGCCTTAGACTATGCAGTCACCAAAGCGGGTTAGAAAGGAATAAATTTAGCTGAAAACCATATAAATACGGTTTATTATTTTACCATTACTTTTTAACCGTGCCGTTACTTTCTTGGGATTGCACACTGAAAAGAAAAAGTACACTAGAACAAGGTTAGTCCGAATTAATTGGGACCGAAGCTTGTTCGAATTAAGAGGGAGAATACAGTATTTTCACACATTTTAATTTACAGTTGAATGAGTTTAATCAAATGTTTATTTATTTAACTGATATATAACACGTAATATGTACTGTAATTATTTGTAGTTACAGTAAAACACGCTATGTTTACTACAACATGTAAATATTAACATTTATTGTCATATATTACTGTTTCTTACCATTCTATTTTAACCTTGAGTTTGTTAACCAATAAAATATAATTAATTTGACTTAATTGTTTTTCCACAGTTTGCTGAAAAATATGTGTTTGGATCATCCGGAATTTCGGACCACGGGTGTTCGGTCTAACGGGGTTTTACTATATATATTTATTATAGAGTGCATTCGTTCTATTTAAATAGCCGGCATATTTTGTACAGATTTATTTTTCTTAAACGTAAAATTTCCATGAACAAGTTTCTATCTCCCATTTCTCCCAGCAGCAGGTGTTGTCGTTGTCACGCTAGCTAGTTACTATACAAGCCGCTTCGGACCACCTTTCTAGAAGTCACATCTTTAACACATTTAACCAGCCTATTACGATATTTTTTCTTTGTTTCTGTTCCCGCGTGTTGGGCTATATGCTTATGTACTAATTATACCAATGTTTTTAAGGATGAGGAAGGTCAAGTTTTAAAGGAAATTTACCTCATTTAGAAAATAAATTTAACGGCGCACCGGATAGAATTTCTCGTCCTTTGGCTAAAAAAATGGAGATTTTTTTTAACTCGTTGAAGATATCCGAAACGAAATAATATACATTGTTGCAGAAGCACGACGGTAAAAAAAAAGCATCACATTCCACCAAAGAGGATACACAAAATAATATACACTGTTACAGAAACACATTGAGAAAAAATAGCCTCTCTGTTCACCAAAGAGTATAACAACTAATTCCCATTTCACAAACTTCCATTTGAAGATATATTTGCTTAAAAACAGAGACTAAGTTTGGAATTAGACCCCCCTCCATTTTTAGTTTCCCTTGACACCTCGGAGAAAGAAGTATTGTGATCGTCAAAAAAATCTAACTCGAGATTTTGATAAAAGTCGACGTTTCATGGCCCCCTGAAACAAAAAATGTTGTTTTCACGATGCCTTCTGTCTGTCTGTCCATCTGTCTGTCTGTCTGTCTGTCCATCTGTCTGTTACTAGGTCTAGGGCCTAAACCATTTTCCCGGTTGGGCTAAAACTTGATATATATTGTTTTCATATGGTCCCACCGAGGAGTTTTTGGAATTATACATCTAGCCCTAAAATTGAGGGTAGTTTACTGAAGGGCAAGAAGAGAAATATTTGATTTTATCAAAATATACTCTAACGATTTTGATTAAATTTTGTATCCATGCACTGTTTGACATTAAAAACAATATGGCACCTCTAATTTTACCGTTAAAATAAGTTTAAGGGCAATTTAGAGGAGCGGAAATTTCTAATGTTGATCATATTCCCGCAATTATTTGAGATACGAACTAACTTATCATTAAAAATTTGTTGTGATATTAAATATAAAACTCTTTTGTTTTGAATATATTTTCATAAAATCAATCCCCTTGGCAAGTATGTACTGCCACCTTATTGAAGAACTTTCAACTGCATCATAGCAACATAGACGGAAGTGCACGGCGATAATAAAAGAATCACAACGTCCTGTATTTATCAGTTCATGAAAAGGTACGTTTAAAATTGAGTTACTAAAATGTTTCCCATAGTTTGTATAAGCAACAGGGACTACATTTATCTTTGGTTTGGTCGTTATTTAAGCTCAAATGTAACATAAAACCTACTCATTGCATCCCTTAAGAGAAATTAAAGTTAACATCTCACCACAACGAATAAGATGGCTGAAAAGCCGAAATGGCCCCAGTTGTTTATATGAGCAGGGGTGCTCACAATACCCTGATTTTTTTTTTAATTGGGAATTTTTTACACTTTTCACGGTGTCTACAGCTACATCATGCTTAAGATAGTCAAAATAATAACAATTAAAATAGTTAAAGTAATAATGATAATTAAAATAACGTAAAATAGTAAATAATGTTAATAAATAATAATCACAGGCAGGATCAACTTCACAATGCTCTCCAAAACTTCGAGACTGATTCCGATTCCAGCCAAAGGTACAAGGAAGCCTTCTACCAGAAGAATGGCTCATTCTATTATATTCACGGATAGTCCTCACAAAAATAGCGTCGAGAATGCCAAGAAACATGTGTTATCACTACCAGAAAAAAGAGCAATAAAGTCTTCAAATTCATCATCTGCAAGAAGTCAAGAGATGTAGAAGATGCAGAGTGCATTTTCTGTAGGGATCTTTTTTCCACAACAGGTGGTGATTGGGTACAGTGCCAAGTATGCAAAAAATGGGCTCACGTCAAGTGCAGTGGTGTTTTTAAACAACAGAAGCGTTATATTTGCGACCTTTGTTCAGACTAGCAAAATAGGCCTATCAAGACAGAAATGGAATATCAGTAGGTATGGTTTGTGCTTGTAGGATACTAAGAGAGTAATTATCATATGTTATACCTTTACTACTATTTCCCTATGTATATATGGCCTATTGAGTATTTCTGTCTGATATTTAAATAATCGTTGTATGTGTATATCAAACTATAGCACGATGCTCATCTTACCCCCTGGGTGTGCTCATATTTTACTCCCATGCTTTTAATATGAGCACTTGCAGCTTCTTAATTATTATTTTTTCTAGACCAAAATTATTAAAATATCATTCATATTTATTGTATTTTGTAGACCTAATTTAATGATCAATTGAAAAAAATAGTATTACTTTTGGATAGCCATACTGTTTCTTATGAAATAACAGATTTTCTTAAGGTGCTCATAATTGCCTGACTTC
>CABFWO010001593.1:115152-126412 GCA_902155825.1 Timema genevievae | reverse complement strand
TATATATATATAATGGCGCACTTTTATATATGAAATTTATTGTTACGCTTTTTGGTATAGTGTTTCTGTATTATTGTATATTATATTGTTTCAAATTGCTATGAGTTTTTAGTAAATGTCTATATTTTAAGTTTAAAGAGAAAGTTTGTGTACCTACGGTATCACTTATTTCGTTGAATATTTAGTCAAGTATTATGTTCTAAAAACTAGTAAAATTTAACTGTCGCTATTGAATGTTAAATTATGTTCGTTTAACATTTTGTATGAGGGTTCCAGAATGGTTTTTTTCTGGTGAAGGACCCCTTCACCCTAAAATGTTAGGGAATTGCGAACCCCTGGCTTAGACCATTTTACCACCAAATTGAGCTACGTAATCTTAAATATAGGCAGGACAAGGGACTCGAACCCGTTGCCCTGGTGTGCAGGTGTCTGGTTTAAACATCTGCTATTATATTTAAAACGAGTCCTTTATTTAGGAAGTTCAAAATACACTTTAAACATATTCAACTGGCGTAAAGAGGGGATTCGTCCAGTGAGCTACCTCACTTGAGTAGAGAGGTGTCTCGTCCCACTAAGCTACCTGACTGGAATAAAGAGGCAGATCGTTCCACTGAACTACTAGATGGAAGTAAGGAGGTATATCGTCCCACTGAGCTATTAGACTGAAGTAAAGAGGTAGATCGTCCCACTGAGCTACTAGACGGAAGTAAAGAGGTATATCGTCCCACTGAGCTATTAGACTGAAGTAAAGAGGTAGATCGTCCCACTAAGCTATTAGATTGAAGTAAAGAGGTAGATCGTCCCACTAAGCTACTAGACAGAAGTAAAGAGGTAGATCGTCCCACTGAGCTATTAGACGGAAGTAAAGAAGTAGATCGTCCCACTGAGCTATTAGACTGAAGTAAAGAGGTAGATCGTCCCACTGAGATATTAGACTGAAGTAAAGAGGTAGATCGTCCCACTGAACTACTAGACGGAAGTAAAGAGGTAGATCGTCCCACTGAGCTATTAGACGGAAGTAAAGAAGTAGATCGTCCCACTGAGCTACTAGACGGAAGTAAAGAGGTATATCGTCCCACTGAGATATTAGACTGAAGTAAAGAGGTAGATCGTCCCAATGAGCTAACAAGCCGCTCACTCTCCAACAACACGGCGACACTAACTCACTCTGGGGACAAACTCGTGTAACACTAAACAACACGCCAACAACGAGGTCATTAAACAGGCAGGGTTCGAAGGGAGGAGTGACAAATGAACGCCGCAAACAAGCGTCAGGACGCCCCACCGAGAGCGTTCTTGACGTCGCCACTGAGTTGGGGACTCGACACGGACATAGTACAACGTTTACAGCTAATAGAAACTTTTATATCGGCTAGATATGGTCTAGGCAGGGATATGATCCTGTACCTTGGCGTCAGTCCCACTATATAGACGTGAGTCAGGGACTAAGTAGTCACATTTTTTTATTACTTATGGACGTTGCCTACCTGTGACGTCACGACCGGTCAAGAGAGGATTTCCCATGTTAATGAATTTACGTTTTACTCGGCGAGTTTTAAATATACAAAGTTGAAATAAAAACCATAACTTCTTAACTAATTTAAAAATAGTCCAACAGTGTCATAAAATTATTATTTTTATCTTTAAGTAGTTTTTTTGCTAACGTCTTTTTTTTATAAATCCTCTACAACTTAGGCTAGTTGTCTTGGTCACGAAAATGTCCTGTCCTGTAGGAGTCTTCCTGCCAGGAGGTAGATTAAAAAAAGCCCATGGTAGCATATGTCTATCTAGGATAGAAAACAAGAAAAAGGTAAAATTAAAAAGTCAATGTTTTCAAGGCGTAAAAATATTAAAGTGACTGTAAACTTGTTAGAGGAAGAGGGAAAGGGTTATCAGGGTTATAAACACATAGACAAGAGCCCTCTAAGGGCGAACTTCTCATTTTCTTCCCTCTCTTTCTATTCCGTACATTGGTGTCTAAGGGCCAGTTTCATAGTCAGATTTAGTACGCCTAAAGTGCGAGTCGATACTAAATACAAGACATCACCTACCTGAAATTGAATGGAATGGGCCAGTTTCATATGCGAAACTGGCCCATTCCATTTTGGTCTAGGTAGGTGTCGTCCTGTATTTAGTATCGACTCGCACTTTAGGCTCACTAAGTCTGACTATGAAACTGGCCCTAAGTGTGATAGTGCTTAGACTGCTTAGGTGCGTCAAGTTGAGATGTGACCCTCTTCGCAAAATAGCTTCGAAATCTCCAAGTAGCCAACGTCGTTAAGTTATCTTGTATTTTTTTCGTCCCTCCTATGTATATTTTTATCAATCCTGTATTTCTGGTCTTTCTTGCATTTTGGGTCCCTCTTTTTTTTTTTAGGGGGAGGGCGGGTTCTCTCTTGTATTTTTGGTTCCTCCTTGATATTTATATTCCTGATTAATTATTTGTTCCAAATCTTGAAAGCGTATTTTATTTGCATCTGAAATACAGATATCCATGTTTTTCCAGATCTATAATTACGTATTGATATTCTTAATCTTGGGGTAAAGTGCTCGCCTGGACACGATGTTTGTGAGCTCAAACCCAACCTAGGTCTACGTTTTTTTGTGTTTTTTTTTAGCTTTAGAAACAGAAGTACAACTTCCTTCAGAGGGGAAGTAAAGCCGTAAGTTCCATGTTTATTGTGGCTCGTAAAAGAAGCCTATAAGGTACCTTTCCCGGCCTAGTTGGTAAGAACTTTCGCTCTCGCTCATAGAAATTCTCGTGTGCTGATATAATAATTTGGTTCAGAACGTGCTCAATAAATACCTTAAATATATAAATAATATAAAAAGAGCATTTCACTCAAAAATAACCTAATATTGAATTTGACCTTTCTCTCGTGACATTCAAGAAATGTGATCAATTTTATTTTAAATGTTGACAAAATATTGTTTTTGATATCGTTACGTCTGTTAAAAGTGCCTACATTAATTTTTTTATTTTATACTAAACAGTCTATAAAATCTACATTAAATTTTAATGAAGTTGTTCACTCACTAGGATATAAAATAATGGACGTGCAAACTTCCGACTCTTTAGGAACCCAGGATTCATAAAAATACATTTATAATCTTGAGAAATTAATATTTTCGTCATCAATACACATGCATTTTAAAATAAAAGTTGGCAATTTTTTAATCGACCGATTTTAGTTTAACCTCAACTGCGAATGAGTAAAGTGCTGCCATCTCTCAAACAAATAATAAAGTTTGGACGTTCAAAGCGTTATTGAATCGACGCTAGATCGCAGCTCTGTTCTATCAAGTACATTTTCACACAGCAGTTTTTTTTTCTTTCTCTAGAAACCTCGAAGAGAAAGTATTGTGATCGTCAAAAAATTCGAACTCAAGATTTTGATAAATGTCAACGTTTCATGGCCCCCTGAAACCAAAAGAGTGGTTTTCTCAATGTCATCTGTCTGTCTGAACCTCGGACTAAAGCCGAAACTATTTTCCCGATTGGGCTATAACTTGGTATATGGTAGGTTCATAACGTCCCCCAGAGGTGTTTTTGGAATTATATGTCTAATCCTAAATTTAAGAGTAGTTTACTGAAGAGAAAACAGAGAAAAAAAATCGATTTTCTTGAAATTCTCTCTAACGATTTTGATTAAGTGTTTTATATATAAACACTATTTACTATCATAAACAATTGGCAGTTCTCATTTTCTCATGAAAATGACTTTGAGGGTATTTTACATGAGGGAAATTTCCCAATTTTCATCATTTCACCGCAACTATTTGAGATAAGAAATAGCTTACCATTGTAAAGTTGTAGTACATTTAAAGATACAACTTCTCTATTTGGAATATATTTTTATAAAATCAATAGTTTCTGAGCTATAAATAAATATATTATACTCTTTAATAATTAAATAATTAATACTATACTCTTTAATAATTAAATAATTAATAAATAAATATATTATACTCTTTAATAATTAAAGAGTATAATATATTTATTTATAGCTCATAAACTATTATTCAGGTCTTAGAAAATTAATTTGATTATTAAACTCTTTGGTGGACAAAGATGTTTAATAATTAAAGAGTATAATATATTTATTTATAGCTCATAAACTATTATTCAGGTCTTAGAAAATTAATTTAATTATTAAACTCTTTGGTGGACAAAGATGTTTAATAATTAAAGAGTATAATATATTTATTTATAGCTCATAAACTATTATTCAGGTCTTAGAAAATTAATTTGATTATTAAACTCTTTGGTGGACAAAGATGTTTAATAATTAAAGAGTATAATATATTTATTTATAGCTCAGAAACTATTATTCAGGTCTTAGAAAATTAATTTGATTATTAAACTCTTTGGTGGACAAAGATGTTTCCTCTTTTCTTAATTTGTTGTAACAATGTTCCTAGCTCCTAATGCCATAGGGTAAGTAAATAATAGTGTATATTATTTCATTTATGATCTTTGGTGTAGTGTTTCTACAACAATGTATAGACTTATTATTTCGTTTCAAAAATCTTACGAGCTTTTAGTAAATGTCCATTTTAAGATAAAAACTAAAGAAAGTCTGTGCGGTGCGCCGTACCATTTTTACTTTTTGTTTATAGAGAAAGTATATGATCACACAGAACACAGCTTGGAGACGATAATTTAGGGATTACTGCAAACAAAGTATCATTCTACAGGGTTAATAAGATTAAATATTTAGAAACAATTTTAACTAGTAATAACGATATTAGATTGGAAACTAGGAAAAGGATACAGTCGGGAGATGCATGTTATTTCTCAGTCAGTAAGTTGTTGACAACTCGCCTGTTGTCAAGGAAAGTAAAACTCAGAATATTCAACACAATAATTCTACCGGTTGTTCTCTATGAGTATGAAACGTGGTCACTTACCTTACACGAGGAAAACAAATTTATGGTGTTCTAAAACAGGTATTTAGGAAGATATTTGGTCCAAACATGGATGAATATACTAGGGAACTGAGTAAATTATGTGATGAGTTACATACCCTGTACTTTTCACAAGACATTATTAGGATAATCAAGTCTCGTAGATTACGGTAGGAAAGACACATGCGTGAATGTGAGAATCTAGAACTTTGTTCAGGGTACTGACTGGTAAACTCATTGGGAAGAGACCATTGGAAATACCTAGACACAGATGGGAAGATAACATTAGAATGGACCTGAAATAGATAGGGTGCTATGAGATGGACTGGATAGAACTAGCTCAAGATAGAGATAGGGTACAATGAGGTGGACTGGATAGAACTAGCTCAAGATAGAGATAGGGTACAATGAGGTGGACTGGATAGAACTATCTCAAGATAGAGATAGGGTACAATGAGGTGGACTGGATAGAACTAGCTCGAGATAGAGATAGGGTACAATAAGGTGGACTGGATAGAACTAGCTCAAGATAGAGATAGGGTACAATGAGGTGGACTGGATAGAACTAGCTCAAGATAGAGATAGGGTATAATGAGGTGGACTGGATAGAACTAGCTCAAGATATGGATAGGGTGTAATGAGGTGGACTGGATAGAACTAGCTCAAGATATGGATAGGGTGTAATGAGGCGGACTGGATAGAACTAGCTCAAGATAGATAGAGGGTGTAGTGAGGTGGACTGGATAGAACTAGTTCAAAATAGGGATAGGTGGTGTACTTTTGTAAGTGCGGCAACGAAATTTCGAGTTCCTAATGCCATAAAGTAAGTAAGAGTAACTAAGCAGAAATTCATCAAAGCCATGTAGTTATTTATAACCCTCAAATTAAGAGTAGTTTACTTAAATAGATTTAAATTTTATTTTTAACTCTTTTAAAAGTTGTGAATTGGTTCTAAATGGGTATCTGGGAAGTTTTATACAAGATAAATAGTTGTGTTTATTTTGTTTTTCAAATCATTTTAGGTAAGGGTTGAATTTTGAAAAATGCAATAGGTCAATGTGAAAGAAGCGTCTAACGTTGGTTTGAGCATGTTGAGAGGATGAGTGTGGATCGAGTGACGAAGCAAACGTATGAAGGTAGAGTGTGTGGATCAAAAGGAAGGGGTAGGCCTTGTAAGACGTGGCCAAATGTTGTAGACGAATGTGTGAGAAAGAGAAACATTAAGAGTTTTAAGAATAAAAGGGTATGTATGAATGTTGAAGCGAAGGGAGTAAGCAAGGATAGGGAAGTGTGGAGAAAGTTAGTGAGGATGGATTAAGTACGGAGTTGTTTTTGAGCTATATGCACAGTTTCTTGCCTATCCCATAAGGGAATGGCGTGATTAAGTATGTATGCATTTTGTTACCCCAGCTACAATTGGAGACTTCGGCTACTATTAAGTAAAATACGGTAGGGCCTATTTGAAAAGTTTTTTTTATGTTTAGTAGATTAGTCATGGTTTTGTTTTCCAAGGAAAACTTATTTCAGAGGAGTTCACTGTAAATACCATTGTGTCGCACCTTTTATTTTTCCGAATTATAATAAACTACCAGCCAAGATATTGAGTAAGAATATAGATATTATTAATACTTTCATTAGAGAAGAATTTGGAAAGATGGGGGAGGGAGGAATTAGGGGATTGGGTAAGGGGGGATTTGTAACTCTCAAAACTGATATACTTTACAGTTGTAAACTCTGTTAATTATAACTTAGTTTAAAACTGAGTATTTTTAACAGTTTTAATTTAATAAGAAAAACCTTATCCGGCAGCTAGAAAAGCTACTATATATTCTTTCACGTGTTCATACGTCAAGCCATGCTTTCTGCAGCTGTCACTTTTGATTGATATTATGAATTTAAAATAACCCCAATAATATATCAACATGTTATCAATATTTACTGTGATAAGAAGATTGGACTGTGTTTTCTTGATCAGGAGGGAATTGTGACTTATTTCTGTTCAAATAGTTTCCTGTTTATGTTGGAACAAACAGTTGGTTGTTTTTGGTGGTGTACAGCACTGTTCCAGGGTTCGAGGGGCAGGACTAGGGTCATGATGAGGTGAAGGGTGTGGGGCTATTGTTCCAGCATGGACACCTGCTACAGTTCTCACCCTAGGAGCGAAACCTCGGTCCACGCTAAGATTTCACTGGAGAGAGATTTACTTTCTCTGGAGACAACAAGGACACAAGGAAGAATATAAAGAGACACACAGTTCCTGTCATGTGTAGTTAAGTGTGTTTATGTCGTGACAGACTAGCTTTTAAAACATGAGCAGGCTACAACTGTCAATGCTCGGTATCAGCTGCTATGTACCGACGCTAGTGTTCTATACAACTGTCGATGCTCAGTATCAGCTGTTCTGTACAGACGCTAGTGTTCTATACATCTGGCAATGCTCAGTATCAGCTGTTATGAACCTACGCTAGTGTTCTATACAACTGTCAATGCTCAGTATCAGCTGTTCTGTACAGACGCTAGTGTTCTATACAACTGTCAATGCTCAGTATCAGCTGTTCTGTACAGACGCTAGTGTTCTATACAACTGTCAATGCTCAGTATCAGCTGTTCTGTACAGACGCTAGTGTTCTATACAACTGTCAATGCTCAGTATCAGCTGTTTTGTACATACGCTAGTGTTCTATACAACTGTCAATGCTCAGTATCAGCTGTTCTGTACAGACGCTAGTGTTCTATACAACTGTCAATGCTCAGTATCAGCTAGGGATGTGAAAAGTGTATCGATACTTTACTAATATCAATATTTTCCTTTCGATACTAGTAATTTCTTACTCGATACTGTTTTTCGATACTTTTACTTATATTAGAACTCACACTCCGGTATCTGATCGGTATCGAAAGAAACAACTTTTTTGTTATCTTCACTCATGTTGGAATGAAACTTTTGAAGAACAAATGACACTGTTTCAATTCTCACTCATTTTCTGCATTACAAGCAAGACGTGACTCTAGCATTCAATCTCTTTGAGCGATTCTTTCATCTTTGTTTATTAATACAACCTGATGCCTGGTTGGGCGACGAGGTGAGTGATGACCAGTCGGGGTGAGTGGTGACCAGTCTTACTACCCCTTCCTTTATAAATGAGCGCGGTCATCACAAACTAAACAAAAGACGCTTTTATAGAACGCAATTAGCTCAGTCAAATAACGAGTACCCCAAGTAGACGAAGCAGGAAAGTTTATGTGCGTTGTTTAAGAAGATGAAGCAGAAGCAGATCGAGGCGTCCATTCTTCTATTGTTTGTCAATAATAATAATAATAATCTATCTTGATAGTCAGTATATAAACGATGAATGTGGTTAAAAAATGGCACCTCCCAGAAGTGAATTATGGAAGTTTTTTTAAAAGTTGGATGGCGAAAAAGCATCTTGTAAAATTTGTTTTAAATTATTAAAAACCATGATAATTTTCAGTGTTTAAATAAATATGAAAATATTACTATGATGCAAAAGTTGAAATTATTATTACTAGATAAGAAAAAATATTTTTCTTGATTCAAATTTCGATACAGATACTTACTGTTATCGACATTTTTCTTCCGATAATTTTAATGAGTACAGTATCGATATTTTTCTTCCGATACTTTTAATGAGTACAGTATCGATACTTTTCTTTCCTAGTATCAACTGCTCTGTACAGACGCTGGTGATCTGCTCAGAGCTATATTATCTCACCCCTAGTGGTAATACTGCTAAACGAAGATGACGATCATATTGTTACAAGCAGGCCACAGGGGATGATCCCCTCAACTAAACCTCCAACCCTCAGTAGACGGGGGTGAGGGGGAACTCAACGCTACTAGGACACTTTGATGGTATTTACAGCAAAGTACAGTTTTCATAAGGACATTTTAGAAAAGAGGTCTACAAACATTTCTATCCGATGACGGGGAGATAGAGGTTCGAATCTAGGTCGAGTGTACTGAGAGTGGTTTCTCCTAAATGCTTTACCACTCTCCCTCCAAGCAAATATAGGCATCATTAATTTATGTGTATCCCACACTGATATGTGATGGTTTTCCACAAGATCAGCCCTGAGAGCGGAATCAAATTCATCATTAACTTAGTCAACTTGTAAAATTCCTCCCTCCATCTTCTTCTATCTTTCCACCATTCTTACTTCTTTAATTTATTCCAGTCTTCTCCTCTAATTTGAACACTTTCTCTTATTTTCTCCTCTCATCTCTTTCTTGGCCTCTCTTGCGGTCTTTTTCCTACATAATTCATTTCCAACATTTTCTTTGGCATCCTCTTCTTCTCCATCCTCACTACATGTCCATACCATCTCAGTCTTGCTTCCTCTACTATCTCATGTACTCCAACATACTCATTACATGTCCATACCATCTCACCCTTGCTTCCTCCACTATCTCATTTACTCCAACATCCTCATTACATGCCCATACCATCTCAGTCTTGCTTCCTCTACTATCTCATGTACTCCAACATCCTCATTACATGGGGGTCGTCCATAAACCACGTAACGCTTTGAGGGGGGGAGGAGGGGGGAGCTCTAATGTCTACTTGCTGTTACATGGGGGGAGGGTGGGGTATATCAAAGTGTTACGTAACACAGGTCTTATACTCAAATTCTAATGTTCAAAAATAAGATATTATCGTTCATATGTTCACCTTTGATAAACATACTTATGAATAACTTCCGAATATCTGTGGCGTTGAAAATGCAAGCTTAGCATTTACTTTTTGTTTATCAATATTTCGAATGCACTTAGGTGGCATTGTCTGCCCAAGACTATGAACGCCAAGCACATTCGAAAACACATATTTTCATGCGGATGACAGTGATATGTTTATACTCACGGTACTTGTTTAGATTTGTCCGAAATACTGACCCTCTCACGTGCTTTTAGTTGGATAGCAGCTGTCAGTCGAAGTGGCCTTAATTTATAAGTATAGTTGAGTTTGATTATAATTTAAATGCCTATTGCACGTTCTTTTACATAGGCCGTGAATAATAACTTATGTTTGTACAGAAACAAAAATAATTTCTTCAAAAAGAGGAGACTTGTTCATTGCTTGCGTATTAAAAGCGATACCCAGAAAAAATAGTAGAAGAGTTTCAAAAAGATGTTGTAGTGACATGGAAAGAAGCAAAAGTACAGAATTTATCTTGAGTCAAGTTTGAGGAGTCCATCAATAGTGTTATTTCTTCGTACCAGCAGCATGTTATGAAAAGTAAAGCTTCAAATATAATTAATTATTCACAAAAGTAGGTGTATTTAAGCCTATACCTTTTCTCTTTTGATAAATCTAATGTGTATGTATATAAATGCAACTATTATACACACACTATGGTGGCTGCATTGTCTAGATAGTCATTTTCTCAGGAGACTAGACGGCCGATGCTGGGGAGATGGGGTTCGAATACCAGTCAGGTCTACTGAAGTTTGCTTTTCCTACATGGTTTCCCACTCACCTTCTATGCAAATGCTGGTAAATTTTCTTTAAAATTCTACCTTTTTATTATACATTTAGTAGGGTGGTATAGACTAATTGTATTTATTCTAATTATTTTTTATTATATTTATCTAATGGAGTAGAAATGAGGAAGGTAGAATTCTAGAGGTAATCTACCGACATTAACGTGGAGAGATATTATAAAACCATTTAGGAAAAGCCACTCTGAGTATACCCGACAGGTATTCAAACCTCAATCTCTGCTTCATTGGCCATCTAGTCATTTTTAAGAGTGAAGCCAGGATCCAGGATTGATGTTGGAACGAAACATGAGTCTAGGTATTGATAAGTTAATTAAAGTAAAGTTGTAGATTAATCCAATAATAATTCAGAAAATGTGTGTACTTAGAATTATTTAAACAGCTCTCTATATTATTGTAGTATGACTATCACAAAAAGTGCACAATATTAAGAAATATGTCTTCCCTCAGCGTCAAGCATCTGATGTGGACACTTTAACATCATCATCTAGCGAGCGCTACTATAGAAAAGGGACATCCTAGTCAGCACATAGTAGTGCCATCTGGATCTTACTCAGATCGCAAACCTGACATCCATAACATAAAAATAGCAGAGGTTTTTCCTCATGAACCTGAGGAATTTGAATTCAACGTCTTTATGTCTGTACTTGTCTGCCTTATCTGTTTGTATGTGTAGCTATCCATAAATAATAATACTCTCTGAAATCATTTATGTTCAGGATTTAAAATGGATTTTAAGAAGTATTAATTCTGAATCCCTCATTTAGTATCACAAATCTTCCTTAAGAAATAATGACATTCATTCTTGGTGAGAAAATTTATGTAACACTAATT
>CABFWO010001593.1:39904-102991 GCA_902155825.1 Timema genevievae | reverse complement strand
ATAGTGTTGTCAGTCTGATAATGCTATAAGTAACACGACTGTTTGATAGTGTTGTCAGTAACAAGACTGTCTGATAGTGTTTTCAGTAACAAGACTGACAGTGTTGTCAGTAATAAGACTTTTTGATAGTGTTGTCAGTAACAAGACTGATAGTGTTGTCAGTCTGATAATGCTATAAGTAACACGACTGTTTGATAGTGTTGTCAGTAACAAGACTGTCTGATAGTGTTTTCAGTAACAAGACTGACAGTGTTATCAGTAACAAGACTGTATGATAGTGCTGTGAGTAACAAGATTGATAGTGTTGTCAGTCTGATAATGCTATAAGTAACACGACTGTTTGATAGTGTTGTCAGTAACAAGACTGTCTGATAGTGTTTTCAGTAACAAGACTGACAGTGTTGTCAGTAACAAGACTGACAGTGTTGTCAGTAACAATACTGTATGGTAGTGTTGTAAGTAACAAGACTGATAGTGTTGTCAGTCTAATAATGCTATAAGTAACACGACTGTTTGATAGTGTTGTCAGTAACAAGACTGTATGATAGTGTTGTTAGTAACAAGCCTCTAATAGTGTTGTCAGTAACAAGCCTCTGATAGTGTTGTCAGTAACAAGACTGCCTGATAGTGCAGTCAGTAAAAAGACTGATAGTGTTGTCAGTCTGATAGTGCTATCAGTAACAAGACTGTATGTGTTTTCAGTAACAAGACTGATATGTTGTCAGTCTGATAGTGTTTTCAGTAACAAAACTCTGATAGTGCTATCAGTAACAAGACTCTGATAGTGCTATCAGTAACAAGACTGCCTGATAGTGCTATCAGAGTGTCCAAAGAGACTGTCCAGTGATGGATAGTGTCATGTAATAGCTTGTAAACCCTCACATCCTGCTCTGGGTGAGACACACTCACACATTCGGCAATTATTGGAGTGGCGCCTAGTCCTAGCAGGTGGTGACGTCACCCCGTTATTAAGTGGCGTGGCGCGCATCGCTACAGATTATACAGGACACTCACTTACTACACAGCTTGTTTACACATGGAGGATACACAATTTTACATTCCTTTTTACACAATATTTATCATTTGCAAAATTATCAATAATTATTTTTTGTAATAAAATCCAGCTATTTTAATTTGACGGATTGCAACACCTTTTTAAAGTTTCCTATTTATTTTAAAAATACCAATACATTCAAAACCAACCGTTTCACTACTGCTTTTACTTGATAAGCAGATGCTGGGCTAGTTGTGTTTTTCTCTTCAGCTGTATTGAAGTTGGGAATCACTAAACATGCAGTGAATATAGTCCTCGAGGTAGAAAGTAGTGATGCTCTCCGTTATGGTGGTAAAACTTGAGGATAGCTCTCTCTGTAAGGTGGTCAGACTTGGGGATAGCTCTATCTGTAAGGTGGTAAGACATGGGGATAGCTCTCTCTGTAATGTGGTAAGACTTGGGGATAGCGCTCTCTGTAAAGTGGTAAGACTTGGGGATAGCTCTCTCTGTAAGGTGGTAAGACTTGGGGATAGCGCTCTCTGTAAAGTGGTAAGACTTGGGATAGCCCTCTCTGTAAGGTGATAAGACTCGGGGATAGCTCTCTCTGAAAGGTGGTAAGACTTGGGGATAGCTCTATCTGTAGAGTGGTAAGATTTGGGGATAGCTCTCTCTGTAAGTTGGTAATACTTGGGGATAGCTCTCTTTATAAAGTGGTAGGACTTGGTTCAGACTCTCTGTAAGGTGGTAAGACTTGGGGATAGCTCTCTCTGTAAGGTGGTAAGACTTGGGGATAGCTCTCTCTGTAAGGTGGTAAGACTCGGGGATAGCTCTCTCTGTAAGGTGGTAATACTTGGGGATAGCTCGCTCTATAAAGTGGTCAGACTTTGCTCAGACCCTCTCTCTTGGGAGAGTATCTGACTACAACAACAGCTGAGATCAGTTTTAAATGCCGACATCCGTTGTCCGCCTGGCAATGAGTATTAATTGAAATGTTGGCAGTGTGTGTGTGACGTCACAGCTCGTGAGAACTTGGACAATAATATAGAACGCGGGAAGTGCTCCATATCAATCACTAGAATAACACTCCACTACAATCACCATAGTAACACTCCACTACAATCATTAGAGTAACACTCCACTACAATCATTAGAGCAGCACTCCACTACAATCATTAGAGTAACACTCCACTACTATCATTAGAGTAACATCCCACTATAATCATTAGAGTAACACTCCACTACAATCACTAGAGTAACACTCCACTACAATCATTAGAGTAACACTCCATTACAATCATTAGAGTAAAACTCCACTACAATCACCAGAGTAACACTCCACTACAATCACTAGAGTAACACTCCACTACAATCACTTAAGTAACACTCTACTAAAATCACTAGTCTCACTCCCCTACAATCATTAGAGTAACACTCCACTACAATCGTTAGAGTAACACCCCACTACAATAATTAGAGTAACACACCATTACAATCATTAGAGTAACACTCCACTACAATCACCATAATAACACTCCACTACAATCATTAGAGCAACACTCCACTACAATCATTAGAGTAACACTCCACTACAATCATTAGCGTAACATACCACTACAATCATTAGAGTAACACTCCACTACAATCACTAGAGTAACGCTCCACTACAATCATTAGAGTAACACTCCATTACAATCATTAGAGTAAAACTCCACTACAATCACCAGAGTAACATCCTACTACAATCATTAGAGTAACACTCCACTACAATCGTTAGAGTAACACTCCACTACAATCATTAGAGTAACACTCCATTACAATCATTAGAGTAACACTCCACTACAATCACTAGAGTAACACTCCACTACAATCACTAGAGTAACACTCCACTACAATCATTAGAGTAACACTCCATTACAATCATTAGAGTAAAACTCCACTACAATCACCAGAGTAACATTCTACTACAATCATTAGAGTAACACTCCACTACAATCATTAGAGTAACACTCCACTACAATCATTAGAGTAACATCCCACTATAATCATTAGAGTAACACTCCACTACAATCACTAGAGTAACACTCCACTACAATCATTAGAGTAACACTCCACTACAATCACTAAAGTAACACTCTACTAAATCACTAGTCTCACTCCAATACAATCATTAGAGTAACACTCCACTACAATCACTAAAGTAACACTCTACTAAATCACTAGTCTCACTCCAATACAATCATTATAGTAACACTCCACTACAATCGTTAGAGTAACACTCCACTACAATCATTAGAGTAACACTCCATTACAATCATTAGAGCAACACTCCACTACAATCATTATAGTAACACTCCACTACAATCATTTAGAGTAACACTCCACTACAATCACTAAAGTAACACTCTACTAAATCACTAGTCTCACTCCAATACAATCATTAGAGTAACACTCCATTACAATCATTAGAGTAACACTCCACTACAATCATTAGAGTAACATCCCACTACAATCATTAGAGTAACACTCCACTACCATCACTAGAGTCACTCCCTAGCCTCCAAGTCTAGGAGGTCCCGAGCCCGTCTCACACATATGTTAAGAGCCTGATTAAAATCCTCCCTTGTCGAGCGGTCAGTATATAACAACGGGGCGGTAGGTTGGCGAGATCCTGTTTTATCCAAATTAGCTCCCTCCGGCACGAAACTGAAGAATAAATTTACATTTACCAGAAAACATTTCCATTTAGTCACAAGCAACAAATATATAAGAGCCTCCTCTCCTTTTTATAACTTTTAGAAACATTTCAGTTGATTTACATACGTGTCTTTTTTTAATTAGTTAAATTATTTGCTTTGTAAAGGCAGCGAAGCTTGAGTTGGCCAGTGTAGCCCTAGGTTAGCAATTAGCTCTAATGTAATTGTCTTCAAAGGAACTTGCCTGGAACTTATTTCTAGAGGAATTACTCCTGCAGGACATGCAGACACCTACCCTGCAAGCACAGATGGAAAATTTTCGATTTATGAATAATCTTCCTGACTATTTTCTTTTAAATTCCCAGTGAGGAAATTTTTTCAACTACAACTGTAACAAACTCACTCAAGATATTTCAAATGGTAAATTATAAGCTTCAATTTAATCAAGTGGAGCTAGACCCTGTTTCAACTCGACCATTTGGCATTACATCAGTCCGTTGTTCGTCTGTTCCACGATTACTGCCAAACGCGTGGATTAATTTTAGCGAGATTTGCAGGCGCATTCTTTGAACCTAGGACGAATCACGTATGCATAGATTTTTGTGATCTAGCTAAACATTTTAATATGGTGACCACTCAAAGAGTATTTCGCTTAGTAGCTCATATCAAGTGGTTTTAATTTAAGCTCTAAGCAGGCGATCATCACCTCGTACGAATATACGACCGCATTCATTTGTTTTAAGTCTAACTGGACCACCAAGGACAAGATCAACTTCAAATCCAAAGAGAAATTATAGGAGATATTTCAATTGGAAATCTAAAGATAAATTATAGGAGATATTTCGACTTAAAATCCAAAGATAAATTATAGGAGATATTTCAAATTGAAATCCAAAGATAAATCATAGGAGATAATTCAAATTGAAATCCAAAGATAAATTATAGGAGATATTTCTACTTGAAATCCAAAGAGAAATGTTAAGACCCCAGAACCCTTGGTACCTTCCATTACTGACGTCACGATAAGTCAAGATAGGATTTTACAATGTCCATGTGTTATCGTTATATTAGGCCAGTTTTACTGATAGAACATTTAAACAAAACAAACATTAATTATTGAATGATTCTGAAAAATTGTCATAAATTGCCACAAAATTATTTTTTGACCTTGAAGTACCTAATTCTATTTTGTCAACTTTTTTTTAATCGTCTACAACTCAGGCTATTTAGTTTATTTTCGGATATGAGACAAGGAAAAGTATAGTTTTAAAATGCAAGTCAATGCTGTCCAGCAGAAAATAGTAGAGTGAGTCTTTATACTCGTCAGCGGATGAGGGCAAGTGCTATCAGCAGATGAACAAGAGAAACTCCCAGAGTGAAGTGCTAATTTTCTTCCCTCTATTTCCATCTCTCACATTGACGTCTAAAATGTGAGAGTGCATACAGTGAGGCCAGTAAAGATGCAACCCGCCTCGCAGAATATCTGCAAATCCACCGAGCAGTCGACGAGGTTTCAGGGCCGGCCAATAAACAACCTCGGGGAGCGTCAAGTGCGCGTGTTAGTCACAGCTCGAGATTAGTCCGCCGGACTAATCACACAAGTCTCGACTAATGACAATAAAAAGGTCCCGTTTAAACAATTGAAGACGGTGGCCTTTTCTTGGAGAGAATCTGGTCAACTGGCTCTTCTCACGCCCTCGTCGTGATCTCTCTAATTGTCTCGTTCCCTCTCTCTCTTACTCAAGTTGTGATCTCGCTAATTGTAAGTCTGTCTCACTCGCCCAACACTTGATCCCGGGGCTCCGCTGGACAAACAAAATGCGCGATGGTTACGGAGGATGTAATTCCTCTTCATCAAGGAGAGAGCACTCTTGAGGGAGGCAAGATAGGTTGCTCTGTTGCTGAGACTTTCTGAGCATGATGACTGTACATATTGTACAATAACAGTAGGTTACCTGTACTGTAGTCCACCATATCCTACATTTACATTACGTACAATAACAGAGGTTACCTGTACTGTAGTCCACCATATCCTACATTTACATAACGTACAATAACGTAGGTTACCTGTACTGTAGTCCACCATATCCTACATTTACATAACGTACAATAACAGAGGTTACCTGTACTGTAGTCCACCATATCCTCCATCAACATACTGTACTTTAGTCCACCATATCCTACATATACTTACTGTACATAAACAGAGGTTACCTGTACTGTAGTCCACCATATCCTCCATCAACATACTGTACTGTAATCCACCATATCCTACATATACTTACTGTACATAAACAGAGGTTACATGTACTGTAGCCCACCATATTCTTCATCACCATACTGTACAGTAGTCCAACATATCCTACAGCTACATACAGTACAGTAGAAGAGGTTTACATGTACTATAGTCTACTCTATTATGTTTCAAAATGTACCCTTCATTTACCCTGTAAGATAGCAAACTTACCTTGATTGTTTCAACTATGCTGTAGCTTATAAGACAGGGTCATAATGTAGTCAGTTAAGGTAAGACTGCTACATTTCAGTATAGATGGAAAGTGGAGTTTAATGAACTTAGCTTAGCAAGTACATTTTAAAGGCCTTATATAGCTAAGCAAAGAGGCTCAGCCAGCTTCTAGAAATTAAAAAACAATCAATTTGAATGATACTTAAGTAACTACCTATCATTATAGGCCTTTGCATTTTTACTGTGTACTACTCGTTACGCACTATTCGCTATGAATTATGCATAAAAATAGACCCAACCTTAATTTTTAAATTGTGGGAGGAGGTGGGGAGAAACAGATGTTATGTGTAATAGAAAAGGATAGAAGTGGAATGTAGGCCTACTAATAATGTTCTCCTTTTCGAGACAAGTTCGGGCGCAGGGAGAAGCAGGACGTCGTGACGCACCTGAGCGCCAGCCATGATCAACATTGAATCTGAACACCCCCTGATTGTAATGGTGGGGTGGGTTATTAGGGGTTATTAGCTTCCCCTTCCCCCTAGACTCTCTACCGGACACATTTACCAGATTGAAACTTTTGCTCCATACCAGAAAACCAATCCAAATAAAAAGGACGCTATTTATGTGTTGACGTGCACGGATTTTGATTGTTGTGATATCCTTCTCCCCCCTACCCATCCGCCAAAAACACCCCCAACTATCCACCGGCCATTTAATAAATGGAACAAAAGCTTCACAACTTCACGAACAAAATCCGAATAGAATTTTAATAAAGGAAAAGCTTTGTTTTTAATCAATTAGTTATTTTCATAGATACACGTTGACTTCACTCTTTACTCAGGACAGTAAATGAAGGTCCTGGCTATATAAATACACAACAATGAGCTTGTCAGGACTTTACTTCAGGTCCTACACAACAGTGATCTTGTCAGGACATTTACTGCAGGTCCTGGATGTATAAATACACAACAATGAGCTTGTCAGGACTTTACTTCAGGTCCTACACAACAGTGATCTTGTCAGGACATTTACTGCAGTTCCTAGATGTATAAATACACAACAATGAGCTTGTCAGGACAATTACTGCAGGTCCTGGATGTATAAATAAACAACAATGATCTTGTCAGGACATTTACTGCAGGTCCTAGATGTATAAATACACAACAATGATCTTGTCAGGACATTTACTGCAGTTCCTAGATGTATAAATACACAACAATGAGCTTGTCAGGACATTTACTGCAGGTCCTGGATGTATAAATACACAACAATGATCTTGTCAGGACATTTACTGCAGGTCCTAGATGTATAAATATACAACAATGATCTTGTCAGGACATTACTTCAGGTCCTAGATGTATAAATACACAATAAAAATCTTATCAGGACATTTACTGCAGGTCCTGGATGTATAAATACACAACAATGATCTTGTCAGGACATTTACTGCAGGTCCTAGATGTATAAATACACAACAATGATCTTGTCAGGACATTACTTCAGGTCCTGGAAGTATAAATACACAACAATGATCTTGTCAGGACATTTATTACAAGTCCTGAAAGTAGAAACACAAAATAGTGATCTCCCAACTGAGTTAATATCCTCTGTACAAGGTCCAGTTGACAGGGACACATTCTCAACTTAGTTAATATCCAGTGCACAATGTTCAGTTGACAGGAAGACACTATAAATATAGTTAATATCATCTGCGTAAGGTCCAGTTGACAGGAACACACTATAAACTTAGTTAATATCATCTGCATAAGATCCAGTTGACAGGAACATACTCTCAACTTAGTTAATATCCGGTGTACAAGGTTGTTCATTTCTCGAGGGAGCAAGCTGATATAAAAAGGAAGAGAAATCTTTCCTAGTTCCAAACCCCAAGACCATCTTGAAAAGCTAAAAGCCAGGTCCTGGTTCCCTGGAGATTGAAAATATCTCTGATTGCGAACCAGAGAGAGAGCTTCCGGCGGATCTGATTCTTGGTTCGATTCTCGTCACGTCCTTTATATCCCCCTTCACACGCATTGCTGTACCACTAGTACCCAGATATCAAACTTTCATAGCGTATACCAGGAGGTCTTTAGCCTTCACACCCGCCTCGGTGGCGTAGTTGGCTAATGCGCTAGTCGTGTTGAGCTCGACCGCCGAGGACGGGGAGATCGAGGTTCGAATCTCGGTCGGGTGAACTGGGAGTGGTTTTTCCTAAATGGTTTTCCACTCTCCCTCCACTCAAATGCGGGTTCACTTCCTCTAAATTCAACCTTCCTAATTCCTAATCCATTAGCGTAATTAGTACTTAAGCGTATAACCCAAACGGGTAGTAAGACGCGGTGCTAAATATTTAGCCTTCACTTCCGTTGTCTAGAAATAATTATCATAATCCAAACAAAGGTGCCAAAAGCTTCCTGATTTTAGAACATGGCATGTACACCTTAAAATTGGTTTATTTTAGAAATGGGTCGATTGATATATTTCTCGAATTCGAATCACGAATTTGGACCTTACATTTTATTTCGTATCTCGAACCCAAATACAAATCCTCAAATCTTTAAAAATGTACAATTTTAAAGTGAAAATATTAAAAATTGAATTAAAAGTTATTTATTTGAGATATTTAAAGTGCACTTTCTGAACCTACTGATAATATCAGCACACGATGGTTTCTATGAGCGAGAGCGAAATGGCCTACCAAGTTTGCCAGGAAAGGTGTTTTACCATACCCTTACAGGGTTATTTTACTTGTCACAATCGACATGGGACCGATGGCTTTACTTCTCCTCCGAAGGAAATTGTGCTACGGATTTTTATCACTCAAGAAAAATCCCTTGACCCTGGTTGGGTTTGAACCCATGAACATTGGGTCCAGAGGCGAGCACTTTACCCCAAAACCACCGGCGTCGACTTGAATTTAAAAAAAAGTTGTTTAAGGCCACTGACAAATAGCATTTTGTTTGTCGTGTCTGTTACGTTATAAACAATAAAGAGAACACTTTTATGTAAATTAATTATATCGATACAATTTAATTTTGTCTTTTATGATTTCATTACTCTGTCAACCACACGAGTCTACATAATTCTTTTTACCAATCACTTGAAATTGTTATATCAAGACAAGGTCTTCATTATAAATATTGTATTCAAGATATTTTTATGAGATTTTGACGAATCTCGAATGCCATAGGGTTCGAGCGTTCCATTTCTAGTTTATTTTAATTTTATTATTTGAGATATTTAACGTGCACTTTCAAAATTAACCGTTTACATCATCAGCCGGCTTATAAACTAATTTAAATCTAAAACAAACACTACACCCAGCCCTCCGGCCATCAATTTATCACTCTGAGAGGGGTAAATAAACCCATATTTTTCACCAATGATACATTTTTCGGCCACACCTGGAATGGAACCCGAGAGCCTTATCTCAGTGGGCGAACACGCTACCAACTGAGCTAAAGGCTCTAACTTTATACTGGTCGTTGGCAAAGGTTAAACCTATACATTTGTTCAATAAAATGAGTTAGACAAAGTTGATATATTCTGTAGGCAATGCTCTAATACTGACCTATCCAGGAGTAGTCCCGGGCTCAAGGTCATAGTTCACTCGTAGCTTAAGGCAGAGTCTATGATATGTTTTTAATTTTACATCTTTAAACGACAATTAATGTGGCAGTTCTAAAGAAATATTTTTCAATCATAAATTTTGGTTACTAGTAAACTGTAGGCCTAATAAATGATCTATCCACCTAATCACGTGTTACCCTCCATGCCAGAGCGGGGATTGACCTCATGGTACATAGACCTTGTAGTGAGTTGACCATCCATGCTAGAGCAGGGATTGACCTCATGGTACATGGACCTTGTAGTGAGTTGACCCTACATGCTAGAGCAGGGATTGACCTCATGGTACGTGGACCTTGTAATGAGTTGACCCTCCATGCTAGAGCGGGGATTGACCCCATGATACATGGTACTTGTAGGGGGGTTTGCCCTCAGTTAAAGGACCGGGATCAATGTTAGTGTTTCAGAAAGATCCCCATTCTTATTTTCACCACATCATTACTTAATCCCAGTGGCGCAGCGAGGACTATTGCTGGGGAGGGCTGTTTGGAGAGGTTTGGAGCCAGTTCTCCCTCAACCAATCAACCATAACAACCTTTCATGCAAACATTGGTCACCACGTGGAGGAACGTCAATGGTAGAGTGGAGAACTAGAATTGAAAGTCTTATACACATTCTCTGGGTTGTGATACTCAATAAGATACGTGCTGGGTCGTTTGTGTACCAGAATGTAGAATTAGAGGTGTTTCTACTATCGGCATGTAGAGGCATTTCTACTGGCAGCAAGTAGAGGTGTTTCTACTGGTAGCAAGTAGAGGCATTTCTACTGGCAGAAAGTAGAGGTGTATCTACTAACAGCAAGTAGAGGTGTTTCTACTGGGAGCAAGTAGAGGTGTTTATACTGGCAGCAAGTAAAGGTGTAGCTCATAGTACCAAGTATAGTCTACCCATTGTCTCGGATAGTATAATAATTGTTAATTATCATGTAATTCTTGTTTTTAACTTGTCGAGAACTCTAACACTGGCAATCACTTCTCATCTTTACTCTGGCCAGTAATCACCCCCTCCCTCCCGTCATTTATTCCAATTGTACATCCCCCGCCAGTCAGGGTGTTGCAGTAATAGACACCATCTGGTCTCTGTGATCACATTGCATCAAATCATGCGGGCTTGCAGTTTCCTGATTGAGACAATAGCACAAACTCCTGGACTGGCTTCTAAAGGCACAGACAGGCACAGTGATACTATCTACAGGCTGACAGGGACATCACCACAGACTGACAGTGATGCCACTACAAGCTGACGGTGATACTATATACAGGCTGACGGTGATACTACCACAGACTGGCAGTGATACTATTTACAGGCTGACAGTGATACTATCTACAGGCTGGTGGTGATACGATCTACAGGCTGACAGTGATATTATCTACAGGCTGATGGTGATACGATATACAGGCTGACAGTGATACTATCTACAGGCTGACAGTGATGCTATTTACAGACTGACAGTGATACTATATACAGGCTGATGATGATACTATCTACAGGCTGACAGTGATGCTATCTACAGGCTGACAGGGACATCACCAAAGACTGACAGTGATGCCACTACAAGCTGACGGTGATACTATATACAGGCTGACGGTGATACTAGCACAAGCTGACACTTGACAGTGATACTATCTACAGGCTGACAGTGATGCTATCTACAGGCTGACAGGGACATCACCAAAGACTGACAGTGATGCCACTACAATCTGACGGTGATACTACATACAGGCTGACGGTGTTACTATATACAGGCTGATGGTGATACTATCTACTGGCTGACGTTGATACTATCTACAGGCTGGCAGTGATACCACTACAGGCTGAGGGGGATACTACTACAAACTGACAGTGATACTACTACAAACTGACATTGATACCACCACAAGCTGACCATGATGGAGTTTGGTGTCGGGCTTGTTCCGGTGGTAGAGGTGGCAAGGTGTATTGCGTATGTTTCATTGCCCCTATCTGTCATGGAGATGACAGTTCTTATTTGGACCTCCAACCCCGTGTGTGTGTGTGTGTGTGTGTGTGTGTATGGGACTACCTCACACTTAGACTTCACAAAGAACACGGTACGAAGTAGCTTGTCTAATAAATACAAACTTTTCCTGGTCAACGTTGCTTACATCATTGTTTATTATTAGTGAAAATATTGTAGGAAAGTCGAGACTATCTATCAGAGTGACCGACGCAGGTCACATGACTTAACGTATGAATATATTAAACTAATTTGGGCAAGTTAATTTTTATATCTCGGACAATCTTGAAAATGATTTTAATCGTCCTTTTGTTGATACCTGGATAGTAAAATCCCAACACATTAATAATATCAAATTAAAGATGAACTTACAGTTATAATGTATAATGGACTATAGCAGACCCCAAGCTGGTGTCATGTTCAACCATCAAGCGCTGTAGTCGATACACGAGTGTAAGAAGAAAATTGAAATCGCTGTTATCTCTTTATGGGAACTCGTTTAATTAGTTGGAATAGGTACTTTATTTCATAAAAATCTACTGCAAAATTTTGGGGAAAAAATTAGGGAAATCTTTCCGGGGATAAACTTCCATCTCAACTTTCAATTAGTATTTTATTTTTTTATATGGCTAATGCGATGTTTTATTGCTTTCTTGTTCATCAAGTTTTTTTTTGTTCCAGTATTTTTATTTTTGTGTCTAGCTCTCCATTTTGTTCGCAGTTTGTGAATTAATGAAGGAATCAGAGAGCAGAAGTAACGACGGATTACAAAAGATGTGTCTCTGTTGTGTGAACAATGCCCCCTTGAGGAGGATCGCGGCCGCCATCTTGGCATTGTTTTCACTCGGTGTTGCCATGGCAACCTAGCAGCGCGTGATCCCATCCAGACAAGAGATGACATTATATACAGGGTGTCCACGCTAGGAATACAGTAGCTACCACATCTACTCTTGCTATCAATTCGACAAACCATTTCATCTGAAATACCATATTTGTTTTTTTAGCACCACGTCTTAATACCCGTTCGGTTTATACGCCTATGTAGTCTGCTAATTACTCTAAAGTTAAATTACTCTAAAAATTACTCTAAATTACTCTAAATGTTGAGTTTAGAGGAAGTGTACTCACATTTGCGTGGCGGGAGAGTGAAAAACCATCTTGGAAAAACCACCCTCAGGTACATCCAAGCGAGATTCAAACCTCGATCTCACCGTCATTGGCAGTCTAGTTTACTATAAGAGTAGAGGCTTAAACCATGCGGCCACTGAAGCGGGTATGCAGAAAGTTGAATTTAGAGGAAGTGCACCCGCATTTTTGTGGAGGAAGAGTGGAAAACCATTTTAGGGAAAAACCCCGTCAGTGTACCCGACCGAGATCGAACCTGGATCTCCCCGTTATTTGTAGCCGGTCTATTGCGAGAGTAAAGACTTGTTCACACGATGACAGTACTGTCTCGACAGTGGGCTACAGACCGGTTCACACGGTGCAAGTGACTGTGATAGTTGACAGTACTGTCGCGACAGTGGGCTACAGACCGGTTCACACGGTGCAAGTGACTGTGATAGTTGACGGTACTGTCACGACAGCCCTACTGCCACACTATCAAATAGCAAAATGATTTGATTCGCAACAGTGCTGTCATGGAAGTCTGACAGTGACAGTAATATCGGTTCACACGGTGACAGTATTGTGACAGTTGCTGTCACGACAGAAACTGTCACGGTTTACTATCCTCGTGTGAACAAGGCTTAACACCTTAGACATGCCGCCACCGAAGTGGCTAAGACCATCTGTTGAGCTGCTGTCACTTTTTCCAGTATAAACTTTCATAACAAACCATTGGTTTTTAATTATGTTCTTCTTTTAACAGTTTTTAAATTATTGAAACACGAACTTTGAAAATAATCGTTTGGATGTTTCTTTTCTGTGGAAGCGGCGTCAGGGGTTCAATTAAAAAACGACTTTTTAAATAAGAGCTTCTAAAATGCTGCGTTCAATTCATAAATTAATATGGCAAACCAGATGAAACAAGGATGGTTGATGACGTCATAAAAACCGTAATCGGTTATGTTCATGCGCATGTGTTGACAAAATTAAAAACATTTTTATTTTGAAACTGATATTTTGTATGGCTCTTTCTATAAGTTATAAAATACAAATTTTTTTATTTTGGTGGACAGTAATATTTTTGTTTACATCCATTACTGTTTCCATTTTTCAGTTTTTTATTCAAGTCATATATTTTCCGCTACCGGCCGGCTAGGCCTGTCGTAGCTTCACATGTCTTATAATCCAACTTAAGACTAGGACAGGCAAAACATCCAGTCCCCCGGTCGTTAATTCCTCATTGTGAAAGAGTTAACCTACATTTCACCAATGATAGATCTTTCTGCCATGCCGGGAATCGAACACTGGGACTCTTAGCTCAGTAGACAGACACGCTACCTACTGAGGTAAGGTGTCGGATAGTTACAACAAGTTTGAATATAATACTTTTGAATTTATTATTTCATGCACTATAAATAATAATAATCTCTTGTTGCCACAAATGCAAAACAAAAACCATATTCATCTTATTAATATACAGTCAACGCTCGATAGCTCGGACCTCAACATCTCGGACTTCGGATAACTTGGACAATATTATTTTCCGAAAATAACATTTTATTTAGAAACACGCCAGCCGCATGCTGCCAGGCTAAAGATGCTACAGAGTTTATAGGCCCATCGACACAGTGAGGTCGTTAAGGCAAAGATGTTACAAAAGTAGTATAATGCAGGGGGTTGGCGGAGATCTTGCAACGCAGCGCTACTACCCCTTCCATCTCACCCTCACGCTTGAACACCATAAGCTTCCATTCACGCCACAACAGTTGAGAGAAAGCCATAGTCAAGTGAGACTGTGTCTAACAATGGCGTCGAACAAGAGAAAGTGCGTTTATTTAAGTGTTGTAGGAGAAACTGAAACTTATTGAACAATTAGATTCCGGTGTTTCTGTGGAAAATGTGTGTAAGGAATATGGCATCGCCAAACAAACAGTTTCAGTTATAAGAAAGAACAAGGATAAGTTGAAGACGTTTGCTTTGCAGTGTGATGTCGAAAAAACAGTTGCAGTATAAAACGACTGAAATGTTATGTGCACCAACGGTCTAGCGTGGAGCTTCAGGCGGAAGCTGAGAGACTTTCTAAGCACATGAACATTGAATTTAAAGCAATTGTTGGCTGGCTGTATCGTTTCCGCAATCGGCATGGTATTGTTAACAAGAAAATGTTTGGTGAAGCGCTAAGTGCCGATAAAGCTAGTGTTGAGCCATTTAGAACACGACACTCTAATTAAGAAAGAAGTATTAACTCGTGCGCAACTATACAATGCTGACGAGACCGGGTTGTTTTGGCGTTCACTACCTGAAAACACCCTGGCTTACAAGCATGAGGGCACTCTGCACCTAGACAAAAGCTTAGCAAAGAGAGACTTCCGGCCTCATTGTGTGCAAATGCAGATGGAAGCTATCGCCTTGAATCAGCTATAGTCGGCAAATCACGCCAGCCTCGTGTGCTTAAGCCTATGCTGGATGACCTGCCTATGTATTATACTAACTTAAAAAATTCATGGTTCACACAAGTAATCACGCAAGACTGGTTTCATAAACAGTTTGTTCCTGAAGTGTGACGATTCCAAATTGAGATTCTGAAGCTTGCCCCTAGGGACATCAAGGCAGTTTTACTTGTAGACAACGCTCCATCCCATCCAACTAAGAAGATGTGTGACAGTGATGGAAATATTAAGTGCCTGGCATTGCCTCCCAATACCACCTCACTTATCCAACCAAATTTTGACATGCAAGAGATTGTATGAAAAGAAGTTTCTTGATGAAGGGATGGTGGTACTAGAGGAACCTCAGGATAAAGAAGAGAACACACGAGGGCAAAGAACATTGCAGAGCATCCACAACTACAGCATCAAGTCAGCAATTTTAAACTGGGCCTCTGCTTGGAATGAGGTAAAGACCTCCACGCTTGCTAACTGCTGGAATAAACTTCTTTTTGGCAGAGATGTAAAACATAATTTAGAGGGTTGTGAGGTCAGTGATTACCATTAGACATTGTTAGAGGGTGGTGAAACTGGGCCCACTGAAGAAAAATATTCGCGAGTGGTTAAATGGAGAGGATGGAGACCCTGGCTACCAGATCCAGACAGAGGAAGAGATCGCTCACGATGTTCTGTCTCCTACCACCAAGGACCATGATACAGACAACGAATAGGAATTACAACCCCTGTCTAAGGCCCACCGCACATTGGACGCAGGGCAGGCGCAGCAGAGGGGCAGGCAGGCGAGGAAGAGGAAAATCTGTAATAATGTGTTCTTATGGGTTACCGCACATTGGACAGAGTGCAGGTGCAGTGTAGGGATAACTCTTTCACGCCTCTTTCCCGCCTCTCTCTGGTTGTAGTAGACATACAGTTTTCCTGTGTCCTCTGCGCCTCTGTCACGTAGTTTTTGTGTATTGTGATGGAACATCTTATTCAATTAGTTCAAGACCATTTAATATTATATGAAACAAGCAATCCAGACTACATGAGGACGAATCTGAAAGATGAGTTATGGGAAAAGATTGTTATTGAACTCAATTACTCGAACGTTAAGTGTAATATTCTAGATTTTTGTACTTAGTGAAATTAATCTACAGTAGTTTGTACAACCCATTAGAAGAATTAGATGTTACTAGACACTGCGCATAAAGTAAATTACAATTTTCGTATTTTTCCTTTTTTTTACTAAGCAAGTAGAGTAAAATTAAATTATTTAATTTAGAGTCTGACTCGGAATCCAAATCTATTAGAAGTTTCTTTAATTCACACGCCATATCACGTCTTGTACCACTGGGTGAAAGCTCCCTGACTCGTTTAAATCTGCGGTGACTTACAAAAACCTCTTCCTGTGCTATGCCTGCCCTCTGTCAGGACTGTGTTCAATGTGAGGTGCCTTGCAGAAACCTCTTCCTGTGCTATGCCTGCCCTCTGCCTTTGCTGCGCCTGCCCTGCGTCCAATGTGCGGCGGGCTTAAGTCGAAGCTGTCAAGTGCTCTAGACATACTTATTGATGTCATAGATTCGACTTCAGACTCTGAGCTACAGCCATTCTATAGACACTTCAGGACTGCACGTGAGATAATTGTTCGGAAGCAACATCAAAAATATTCACAGAAGAAGATTGACAGCTTCTTCAAACCTACGTCTGCTGAGTAAAATATCGTCACAGTGACACACCAATCACCATCGTGCTCCTATAATAGGCCTAGGCCTACCGAAAGAGGGTATGAATCAGACTCTGACTAAAATATTGAGGTCAGTAAGCTAGTGTCAATTTTATTATTCGCAATACAGTACAGTATATAGATAATTTGCCAGTAGTACTATAGGCCTGTTGTAATCTCAACCTTCCCCAGTCCAATAATTAGCTGTGTTATTTGTGTGTGTGTCTTATCTGATATTTATATTTTACCTCGTCACATTAAAGTATAATATTACTGTAGATAAATATCAGTTTACATTCTTTAGGCACAACTTTATTTCCCCTTGATAAGACGGATTTTTCATAGCTCGGACAGACCCCTGCCCCCTTTAGTACGAGTTATCGAGCGCTGACTGTATTTTGTTCTTTAAATCAGTTAGTAAAAAGATAACTATACAGTAATCCTTAAGGAAGTATTATTAGAAACATTTGATAGCAAATTTTATAGATAATATAGTATTAGTAGGTAAGCCAATAATAACTATTTCCGATTAATGTTGACATTAGTAGCTTTCAACCAATGTTTGCAATAAAGAGCGTTCTGCACGCTGTCACCAACTCTGCTAGTGCAGATGCCCTGTAGCAAGTTCCCACCAGTACAACCAGCTTGACGAGGAGTCGTTACAACCTTCTAAAAGATTAGTGGAGAGTTGAGCGGGAGAAAACTAACTCTGGGATTGTTTACAGCAACAAATGGCACATTAGGTCTGTATCAGAATTATCTACTTATGTGTCGTTGCCTTGACATTGTACCTTTGCCATCCTTTGCATTGGCGAAGGACGTGGTAAAGTGTAACAAAAAAAATTGGCGTAAGTGAGCTACACCGACCACCGCATGTTGGTGAAGATAGTGCCAACATTTGCGGATGGAGGCTGTCATGTATTCAGCACAACGAACAGTTCGGCCATTAATCTTAGTTTTCTAGACCAGAGCCGCTACTTCTTTATTCAAGTAGCTCCTCATTTGTCTTCAGGAGACTGAGTTCGACCCCGTTCCAGACCCACTGCTTCACAGAAAAGTTTAAAAACACCCAGGATCGAACCTGGAACCTCTGAATCTGTAGCCAGAAACTGTGACCACTAGACCACAAAGTCAGCCGAAGAAGTGTAAAACTGTCCAAATTGCCACTAAGGATGCCAATGCACCCCTCACACGCCCTTGAGTTCAAGGATGGAATCAGTTCGTCGTCGACACATCCTTGGTGCGGTGTTTGACTGTCGACTGTTTTATTACTATCATCATTTGTCTGATGAGAGCTCAGAGCCTTACATTGCCTGCCATTTTAACTATAATAGTTGCTAAACCAGACCCACTCTAGAAAGTTGATTATTTCGAAAAGTTAACTAACCAATCTAATTCTATAAATTGAAACCTTCGGCTTAATACGCCAATGCTTTAACCACAGAGCTATCCAAGAATTGTCCCCTACTCAGGGTAATTTTATTTACTTCATCTTGTGTAATACATTTGGCATCATAAAGACAGTTACCGAGTCGAAGGTGGCGGCGTTATCTGATAGCTCGTGATCTTAATCGAGCACTCATGTGTAGCTGACGTTTTACACACGTCCTTCACAGACTCTGCCTTAAAATATGAGGGAGAATTACCATGGGCACGAGATTATTTCTCTGAATACCTCAGTGGTAAGAACATTAGATTCGTAGGTTAAGCCAAATGTCCCAGGTTCGAATCCTGTGTGTAGGTGTCATTTTTCAATCATAAAAATAATAAAATTGCAGGTCTGGATTACATCACTTGTAGCCCAGTTTGTGTAAAGCTTAGCTAGTACTAATGTACCGTTGTCCAAGAGACGTACTTATGTACTAATAGTACATCCTTTCCTTGAGGCTCCTTCCATGTCCCGATAAGATGAGATTATGGTGATAGTGAATACGAGGAAGGTAGTGAATAGGAGGATGAAAGTGAGTATAAGTGTGTGGAATCAGTCAAAACACTACCTAACTTAAGCCTAATTAACCTAACGCTGGTGACTGCTGGGATAAATCACCTTTCGGGAAAAATATCCTACCAATCGGTAATCGAACCCGAGACCCCTACGCCCAATTATTTGTAATCTTAAACAATATAATATTGAGATGCGGCTATAACCGTACTTAGCCATAATAGCTTGGTTATTTAATCCATTAATCAATCCACGCCTACCATTTATTTTCACCAAATGTAGTAAATCGATTATTGGCATGAATCAATTTTCGTAAAGCAAATAAAAAAAAGTCTGCACTAAATACCGTAGGATATTTGTTTTCTTCAGATACTTTAAGATTGCGTTTGACATAGCTTCTAAAGTCAATGGTAGGTAGCAGCACTGCGGTCTCAAGGATGTAGCGAGCCTTTCGAATTGGCTGATGCAGTCTTCAATCAAAAGTACGTGGCGGGTGTGAATTAATCAAGTCTATGACTCAAGGACCCTTCAAAGGATCCTTGGGCCTATTAGGATACTGCTTAGGTTAAGGTGGTATAATTGTAAATAAGAAACTCCTAAACTCCAAAATCCGAGTGGGCTTATTATGTTCCTGGGTGGAGCTATCCGGCAGTAGGAGAACAAACAGGAGAAGAGGAAAATAAAAAGGACAAAACAATGTGTTATGACATAATTCTATTCACAAAGATCGTTTTGTCAATGTTTAACTTAAATGCAACATATGATTTGCGATATCTCAGCTACATAGGCAGCCCCCCTCAAGAACTGACAAGTGCAATAACATAGGACCATAAGACTAAAAAATTCTAGCACGACTCATGACCTTGAGTTAGAGATATACTAAGACATAAGGATACTGTGTTGGATGGCTACATATACTAGGACATTAGGACACTGTGTTGGATGGCTGGATATACTAAGACATTAGGATACTGTGAGTGATAAGGACATTTGATGGAAGGGGAAAGCGGTAAATCTCGGATTACAGTCACATGTGATAAGAAATGTTGACGGCACTCCTCGTGGAGTAGTGGCTATCACCGCATTGATAGCACTTCTCATGAAGTGGTTTTATCAGAGGCCAGATAATGGCCTAGAGAGGCCGCCCAGGATCAAAACCTCATCACTCACACAGATTCTGCCACGGATTGACAACTATGGGAGAAAGAGCAATACCTGGCAGGGTGACCAAGAGGGGACATAGAGCAATACCTGGCAGGGTGACCAAGAGGGGACATAGAGCAATATCTTGCAGGGGTGACCAACAGGGGAGATAGAGCCATATCTGGCAAGGGAGATAGAGCAATACTTTGCAGGGGTGACCAACAGGGGACATAGAGCAATACTTTGCAGGAGTGACCAACAGGGGAGATAGAGCAATACCTGACAAGGGTGACAACCAGGAGAGAAAGATCAATACCTGACAAGGGTGACAACCAGGAGAGAAAGATCAATACCTGACAAGGGTGACAACCAGGAGAGAAAGAGCAATACCTGACGGGTGACCAACAGGAGAGATCGAGCAATACCTGTTAGGGGTGACCAACAGAAAGCGAATACCGACCTAACTTTAGGGTCAAACAGAGTTTTTATCAGTAAATCGGCTCCTCAAGTCCTCAGTAGTTGTAGCATAAGTGTTTAGCTATCAGCGTGGATCCATACAGAAATATATAGATTTATGTATTTAAAGAGTGAATATAAGAGCTATACATGCGCACAAATAAAACCAGATAAAATAAATGTTAACCAACACAAAACGACACAAACGGCTGGACTTTTAAGTGGAAGCTGTTAGGAAAGTCAGAGTTAATAATCAAATACTAAGCTAGTACAAATATTCCTGAAGCAGATGCCCATATGGTTAAATGAAACCAAATTCGTGTGGGAAGAATAGTTAATTACATACATTAGTGTTTCCAGCCTGAGTCAGTTTTTATGCAAGCCATATATTATTCACTACCATCTTGCTAGGCCTGTCGTAGCTTCATATGCCTTATAATCTATCTTAAGACTATGACAGGCACAGCATCCATTCCCCAGCCGTTAATTTATCGATGTGAAAGGGTAAAACCATATTTTCATCAATGATACATTTTTATTCATGCCGGGAATCGAATCCAGGCCTCTTAGCTCAGTAGGTAGACACACTACCGACTAGCTAAGGTGTCAAACTTTGGGAATAATACACCTCTTAAATCGTGTTTAGTATGTCTCATTATGGTGAACTTACCCTCAAACCAAGGTAACTATCCTATTCTCTAACAACGGAGTGTATTGATTGATTAGGTGGATAAAATATCCATCCAAACGTAGATCTTCACTCAGACAAACTGTCCCTACCTCACTTGCTTCGTTGGCCGCGTGGTCTAACGCGCTTCTCTTACAGTAGACTGAACTGCCGATGACAGGGAGATTTAGGTTCGAATCTCGGTCGGTTATTTTGAAGGGGGTGTTTCTAAAATGGTTTTCAACTCTCCCCCCACGCAAACGCAAGTACACTTCCCATAAATATAGCTTTCTTTATTCCTAAAATCATTGGCGTAAATAGTACACAAACGTATAAGCTAGGAACGATATAAACATAACCCGCCTCGGTGGCGTAGTTGGCTAACGCGCTAGTCGTGTTGAGCTCGACTGCCGAGGACGGGGAGATCGAGGTTCGAATCTCGGTCGGGTGAACTGGGGGTGGTTTTTCCTAAATGGTTTTCAACTCTCCCTCCACGCAAATTCGGGTTCACTTAATCTATTCAACCTTCCCAATTCCTAATCCATTAGCGTAATTAGTACTTAAGCGTATAACCCAAACGGGTAGTAAGACGCGGTGCTAAAAATAATAATAATAATAATAATAATAATAGATATAAACATATTCTAGAGGAATATAATTTAAAAAATCATGTTAAGACCACTATAAATAAAGTCTAAAGGCATCTAATAAAAACAACTCAGACTAAGACCACATAAACAAAGTCTAGAGTCATCTAATTAAAAACAATCCAGGTTAAGACCACTATAGGCAAAGTCTAAGAGAATCAAATAAAAAACAATCCAGGTTAATACTACTATAAACAAAGTCTAAAAGCATCTAATAACAAACAATCCAGGTTAAGACCACTATAAACAAAGTCTAAAGGCATCTAATAAAAACAATCCAGGTTAAGACCCCTATAAACAGTCTAAAGGCATATAAAAAAAAGTCCAGGTTAAGGCCACTATAAACAAATTATAGAGGCAGTCAAATTTAAAAAATAATTCTGGAGGAGGCTAACTCCAACTATCTTGGAGAGGAGTTTGATTTTCAAAATATTTTTATAT
This sequence comes from Timema genevievae, assembly GCA_902155825.1. Classification (NCBI taxonomy): domain Eukaryota; kingdom Metazoa; phylum Arthropoda; class Insecta; order Phasmatodea; family Timematidae; genus Timema; species Timema genevievae. The sequence goes on along the minus strand of CABFWO010001593.1, from coordinate 80,683 downwards.
GAGTAGGTTACTTCTCAAAATATCTTCTAGAAGAATTAGGTTTTCAAACATTCTCCGGGTCAAGTCCTTGAAACCCCCTTTAACTTGGGGGACAGTTTTTGTTAAATCCCCCTTAGACAGATAAGATTCTGCCACCACTGGGTTAAGCACATTAGTACATATACTACTCTATTGTACTAATAAAATTTAGTCACGTGTTAAACACAACTTTTAAGATCACTTAAGTTGGCCCTCCCCGACCCCCTTAAAATTAAAATTAAAATATACCACTCTTAAGATTTGTGATTCGAAATAATGTATATTGTTGCAGAAACACTCCACTGAAGAACATAAATGAAATAATATACATTGTTGCAGAAACAATCCCCCAAATAACATAAATGAAATAGTATAATTTGCTGCAGAAACAATCCCCCAAAAACATAAATGAAATAATATATTTTGTTGCAGAAACACTCCACCAAAGAACATAAATTAAATAATATATTTTGTTGCAGAAACACTCCACCAAAGAACATAAATTAAATAATATAGCCAACATTGTTACAGAAGCATTGGAAAAAACCTATGTCCACCAAAGACATAACATTCAATATAAATTTTCAAATACCTCCACAAAAAAAAAGTAGGCCTATATATATTTGTTTATGAATAGTAAATGATTGGTTTTATTAAAGTAGGCTTACATATAATAATATATATAATAAAATACTTTTATTTTTAAAAGTATTACAGTTTTCCAACGGTAAGTTATCTCACGCCTGAAATTGTACGGAGATATGATCAGATTTAGAAACTACCACCTCTGTAAAGTACCCTTAAAGTCATTTTTATGGGAAAATAATAATTTCTATTCTGTTTGTAATTACTGCCTAGATACGAGATGTAATCAAAATCTTCTAGAACGGATTTTGAGAAAATAAATTTTTTTAGCTCTTTTTTTCCTTCAGTAAATTACCCTTAATTTTAGGGTTGAATATCTAATTCCAAAAATCCCTCGGAGGAATCTTATGAAACCCTATAAACCAAGTTTTAACCCAATCTGTAAATGATTTCGGCTCTAGTAACAGATACAGACATAGCATCGCAAAAATCAATTTTTCGGTTTCAGGGGGTCATTAACGTCGACATTTATCAAAATCCAAGGGGTCGAGAGAAATTTAAAAAATATGTTTTTTTTCTAGGAAAGTCGGGAATCATGCTGGAACTTTATTCCAAAGTTTGAGTGGTCACCCTGCATATACATATTTTTTCCATAATTTATCTATTTGTTTTAGCATATTTATAACCTTAATGACTTGTTATCTTTTTTAACCAGAAGTATGCTATTTTCCTATTTTTTTACAGCGAAATACAACTTTGTTTTAATGCAACCCACAAATCAGGGTCTAAAGTAGTATAATTCTAGGGGGTGGTAAGAAGTGGTGCTAATATTTTAAAAATGTCCCTCCTGCCTCCAACTGAACATCATCCACTAATAATTGTTCCGGAACTGTCAAGTGCTCCCAATCATGTTTGACGGCAACCTCCCACCCTCCCCTGCTGGCAAGTGGCTGCAAGTGGCCAGCACGCTCGTCTGCTCCCCTATATCTGTCACTTGTAGCTCGTGACGTCACCACCCACGGTTATTATAGTCCGGGGGAGATTATTGGCTCAAGTGTTTCCACCCTCTATTCAGCTCCCCCACCAGGCAAAACAATCAACTGTAGTCTCCCTCTCTCTTGGCACTGTTCCTGTTACCTTCTCTCTCTCTTGGCACTGTTCCTGTTACCTTCTCTCTCTCTCTCTCTTGGCACTGTTCCTGTTACCTTCTCTCTCTCTCTCTTGGCACTGTTCCTGTTACCTTCTCTCTCTCTCTCTTGGCACTGTTCCTGTTACCTTCTCTCTCTCTCTCTTGGCACTGTTCCTGTTACCTTCTCTCTCTCTCTCTTGGCACTGTTCCTGTTACCTTCTCTCTCTCTCTCTTGGCACTGTTCCTGTTACCTTCTCTCTCTCTCTCTTGGCACTGTTCCTGTTACCTTCTCTCTCTCTCTCTTGGCACTGTTCCTGTTACCTTCTCTCTCTCTCTCTTGGCACTGTTCCTGTTACCTTCTCTCTCTCTCTCTTGGCACTGTTCCTGTTACCTTCTCTCTCTCTCTCTTGGCACTGTTCCTGTTACCTTCTCTCTCTCTCTCTTGGCACTGTTCCTGTTACCTTCTCTCTCTCTCTCTTGGCACTGTTCCTGTTACCTTCTCTCTCTCTCTCTTGGCACTGTTCCTGTTACCTTCTCTCTCTCTCTCTTGGCACTGTTCCTGTTACCTTCTCTCTCTCTCTCTTGGCACTGTTCCTGTTACCTTCTCTCTCTCTCTCTTGGCACTGTTCCTGTTACCTTCTCTCTCTCTCTCTTGGCACTGTTCCTGTTACCTTCTCTCTCTCTCTCTTGGCACTGTTCCTGTTACCTTCTCTCTCTCTCTCTTGGCACTGTTCCTGTTACCTTCTCTCTCTCTTGGCACTGTTCCTGTTACCTTCTCTCTCTCTTGGCACTGTTCCTGTTACCTTCTCTCTCTCTCTTGGCACTGTTCCTGTTATCCTAATTCTTGGCACTGTTCCTGTTACTCTCGCTCTCTCGGCACTGTTCCTGTTACCTTTGTTTCTTGACATCGTTACTGTTACCCTTACTCTCTCTTTCTCTTGGCACTGTTCCTGTTACCTTTCTCTCTTGAGATCGTTACTGTTACCCTCTCTCTATCTTTCTATTGGCACTGTTCCTGTTATCCTATCCCCATTTCGTTACTGTTCCTGTCCCCTGTTGTAAAGTTCCCACTCCAGTTTAATTCCTCCCGAGGATGTTTCAACATTAGAAACTTCACAAAACGAGTTACAATAACAGCAATAAAAGCGATCTTTATCCCGAGGTAGAAAAGGTTCACGACCACAATACTTTCTCCACATGAGAAATTGATAGTAATCTTTTTAAAACTATTTCAATTAAAAGGCCGGTTATCTCGAGACTTTTGACCGTTAGTTAAGTGATTTTAATGTTGTCCAGTATGGATACAACTTCCCCTTACTACTCTACCACCGTGGTACACAAAGAGGCTGGATGGAACCCGAGAGGTGAGGGGTTTGAATCCCGGAGGATTGGGTGGGTCACAGGAGTGAATCAAGAGTCAAGTATAAAAAGATGCTTTTATTTTATTGAAACCAAAATTAACTTAAAACAATATGCTTTCACATAACCGACAATATTCAGACTTCAATTCGGATTCACGAAAATCAATTCGGGCTCGCATCGAATTGAAAAAGTGGACTAAGCAGTTAGTGCTCCCCCCTCCCGCCCCCTCACCCAACTTTACCCTAAAGTTCAATACGAAGGCGGCTCACAGGCAGACACGTTCTAATAGCGTTCATCCTTTTTCCTTCCTATAGAACCAATCCTTGCAAAGAGAAGTATTGTCATCATAAAAAAAAATCTGACTCCGAGATTTTGATAAATGTGGTGGACGTTTCATGCCCCCCTGAAACAGAAAAAATTGCTTTCTCGATGCCATCTGTATGTATATTTTTTCTAGGGTCGAAACCGTTTTACCGATCTGGCTTTAAATAGGGTTTCTCCAAGGAGTTCTAAGAATTAGACATCAAATCCTAAAATTAAGGGTAGTTTAATGAAGAGTAAAAAGAGAAAAAAATCAATTTTATCTAAATCCTTTATATCATAACAATGTTTTATCAAAATTAGTATCTAGACACTGTTTAACATTACAAACAAAATGGTGTGTCATATTTTACCGGGGAAATGACTTTGTTTGGGCTTTACTTAAGCGAATATTTCAAATTTTGATCATATATCCGCAACACTTTGATATACGAACTAACTTATAGTTAAAACGTTATATGACTATTAAAAATAAACAACTTTAATCTGAATCACATTTATATAAAAACCAACAGTTTCCAAGCAATAAACAAATACATATTTCAAATGGAGGTCTGGGAAATAAATGGAGAGTGGATCGATATGTTCTTTGGTGAACACAAATTTTCCTATTTTCTTAATATGTGTCTGTAGCATTGTATATTATTTCATTTATATTCTTCGGTGGAATGAGGTGCTCTTTTCACCATTATGTTTCTGCAACAATCTCTATAATTTCGTTTCATACTATTACCTTACGATTGTTCAGTAAATGTCTCCATTTTTTAGGTAAAGGATCTAGAAAGTCTGTGCGGTGAGCGGTAACTTACCATTTATTACATATAAAATGAAAGATCAAGATTGGCGTCGACTCGAGTACCAGTTCTTTGATACAGAGGATCCAGTACCCGGAGTTAATTTCACGACAAGGAAGTCAGAAGAGATTAAAGCCGTTCAATCGTAAACAATTGTGTTTTATTTAGTGCAGCCATTAAGACAAGAGAGATGAAACCACGTGACAATGTAACCCTAGAACAGTAGGAACAGGTACACCGTCAACCCTATGAGAGGGGTGTTGTCACAGGACTATGTATAACAAGGTAGTGTTTTCACAGGACAATGTTTAACAAGGTAGTGTTGTCACAGGACAATGTATAACCAGGGAGTGTTGTCACAGAACTATGTGTAACAAGGTAGTGTTGTCACAGGAAAATGTGTAACATGGTAGTGTTGTCACAGGACAATGTATAGCAAGGGAGTGTTGTCACAGGACTATGTGTAACAAAGTAGTGTTGTCACAGGACAATATATATCAAGGGAGTGTTGTCACAGGACAATGTGTAACAAGTGAGTGTTGTCACAGGACTATGTATAACAAGGGAGTGTTGTCACATGACAATGCATATCGAGGGAGTGTTGTTACAGGATTATGTATAACAAGGGAGTGTTGTCACAGGACTATGTATAACAAGGGAGTGTTGTCACAGGGCAATGTGTAACAAGGGAGTCTTGTCACAGGACTATGTATAACAAAGGAGTGTTGTCACAGGGCAATGTGTAACAAGGGAGTCTTGTCACAGGACTATGTACAATAAGGGAGTGTTGTCACAGGACTATGTGTAACAAGGTAGTGTTGTTACAGAACTGTATATCAGAAGATTGTTGTCAGAGGGAAATTTATAACAGGGGAGTTTTGTCACAGGACAATTTATAACAGGGTAGTATTGTCACAGGACCATATTTAACAAGGGAGTGTTGTCATAGGACAATGTATAACAAGGGAGTGTTGTCACAGTACTTTGTATAACAAGGGGGTGTTGTCACAGGACTATGTATAACAAGTGAGTGTTGTCACAGTACTATGTATAACAAGGGAGTGTTGTCACAGGACAGTGTATGGCAAGGGAGTGTTGTCACAGTACTATGTATAGCAAGGAAGTGTTATCACAGTACTGTGTATAACAATAGGGTGTTCTCACAGTACTATGTATAACAAGTGAGTGTTGTAACAGGACAATGTATAAAAGGAAGTGTTGTCACAGGACTATGTGTAACAATGGAGTGTTATCACAGGACAATGTTTAACAAGGGAGTGTTGTCACAGGACTATGTATAGAAAGGAAATGTTGTCACAGGACTATGTATAGCAAGGAAATGTTGTCACAGAACTATATATAACAAGGGAGTGTTGTTACAGGACTATGTATAGCAAGAAAGTGTTGTCACAGGACAATGTATAACAAGGGAGTGTTGTCACAGGACTATGTATAGCAAGGAAGTGTTGTCACATTACTATTTATAACAAGGGAGTGTTGTCAATGTATAAAATGGGAGTGTTGTCACATCGGTAAATACGGAAACTAATAGTCGAGCTCAAATAGTATGTTTTTCTTGAAATGGTTCCCATCTATTTCGTCACGCAAAAGTTGGTACATTGTTTCAAAATTTTACCCTCCTCATTATTACTCGATTAGTGAAATTAAGTGCGTACAATCCGGACGGGTAGTAAGACGCGTGATAACAGCTATGAATGTAATGCAAGAGCCTCTGTTTGACTGTGTAGCGGGCCTGCAGCCTTCCAGGGGTAGATGTGTAGTGTTGTCTGGGTTGGTAGAAGAGTAATAGTGATGTCGTCACGGCTTCCTAGGGACACTGACCACGTGACCCTTGTCTTGCGGCCCTTAGTGGAGCAATCAACATTACCACGGACAAATACCAGGGACCACATACACAGCACACACACATATACATATGATATATCAGTGGGCTGAGCTCCCCTTTATTATAACTAGCAGGACTTTCCTTTGTCCATCTCCCATCGGGCCTAAATACCAAACAATTACATCTGTATATCACATGGAGTTCAAACAATTATATCTGAATATCACATGGAGACCAGGCAATTACATTTGGATATCACATGGAGAACAGGCAATTACATCTGGATATCACATGGAAACCAGGCAATTACGTCTGGATATCACGTGGAGACCTGATAATTTCATCTGAATATCACATGGAGACCAAGCAATTACATCTGTATATCACATGGAGTTCAAACAATTACATCTGAATATCATATGGAGACCAGGCAATTACATCTGGATATCACATGGAGACCTGATAATTACATCTGAATATCACATGGAGACCAAGCAATTACATCTGGATATCACATGGAGACCAGGCAATTACACTTGTATGTCACATGGATTCCAAACAATTACACCTGGATATCACATGGAGACCAGGCAATTACATCTGGATATCACATGGAGACCAGATAATTACGCTTGTATATTACATGTAGACCAGACTATTACCCCATTTTCAAACATTATCCCGGGCAGGGACCACGGACCCCAGCTTAGGCTTGAGAGATCAATCTCATAAAAAAAGTATTTTATATAAATGCCTCTTTCACACAATAAGGTTCCGTCGCCACTGACAAACAGATAGCTCACTTCACACAATAAGGTTCCACCACCACTGACAACAGATAGCTCAGTTCCACCACCACTGACAAACAGATAGCTCACTCCCTTTACACAATAAGGTTCCATCGCCACTGACAAACAGATAGCTCACTTCACACAATAAGGTTCCACCACCACTGACAACAGATAGCTTACTCCCTTTACACAATAAGGTTCCACCACCACTGACAACAGATAGCTCACTCCCTTTACACAATAAGGTTCCGTCGCCATTGACAAACAGATAGCTCACTTCACACAATAAGGTTCCACCACCACTGACAAACAGATAGCTCACTCTCCTTTACACAATAAGGTTCCGTCGCCACTGACAAACAGATAGCTCACTTCACACAATAAGGTTCCACCACCACTGACAAACAGATAACTCACTCTCTTCCCTTAGAATATTTATGGGTGCGCCACTGTTAATCCAGGCAATTACTTCAATGGCAACATCAGATAGCCTGGTTCGGTGGCCGCGTAGTCTAAGGTGCTACGCTCACACTAGACTAGACTGTCGATAACTGGGAGATCAAGGTTCGAATCTCAGTCGGATGTACTGAGGGTGATTTTCCAAAACAGTTTTCCACTCTTCTTCTGCGCAAATGCGGGTAAACTTCCTATAAATATAGCCTTCCTAGTCCCTAAAACTTCCCTCGTAACTAGTAGCTTATATAAGCGCCCGAACAAGTTAAGACTTAATGCTAAAAATTAAAAAATAAATACGAACATATTACGATAAATTTCTAAAATTTAATGTTAAATTTTTAACTTTTTATGGTAAATTAGGCCTATATAGACAAATTTTCAGTAGTAGTTTCATATGATTGAATCCCTTAGGAAGGAGACGTATTATTATATATTGTAGTATTAACATATCTGTTCTACAACAGACTCGATGCTAGGGTCACATCCAGCCACCGAGCGCTGTGGTCTACACGTCAGTGTCAGAACAGAACTGCACTCTCTGTTATTGCTGTTATTCTTACTCATTTGATAATGGAGTTATCATCCTCGGGATACACAATTAAGCTGAAATGGGAATTTTTTTAAACTTGGAAATATCTGGAGTGAATTCGTTCCATTCAGAATAGACGGGTAAATTTCGGACAGTTATTAAGGATATTTTTCGAAATGGAATGTTTTCCTTGCTCAATGTTCCGTCTGCCATCTGGTGGTGTCCGAACGAACTACCATCTCTTCCCGCTAATAGGGGAGTCTGTCCGAGATATTCTTACCCAAACAAACGCAGCCGATCTCGCGGCTCTGAAGATTTCATTTGTTTTAGTCGCAGTCCGTTGATTGGAGGACGGGGGCGGGTTGGGGGAAGTACTTGTTTGAAGGCTTCACTAAGGACTTTCAGCTCGAGGGTATAAGTGGAAGGGGGTGGAGTGGGGAATCTTTTTATAAAAGGTGGGAATGAGCTCAAAGATGAAAACAAAATCCTCGGCCAATTTTTGTTTCCTCTTTCTTTAATCTGTGAAGTGTTTGTTGGAGGGAGTCTCGTGTTTTACGAGAGGGAGCATCATAAAGTACTGCACCTTTCTTATAGTTTATACGATCCAATATTCATAGGAAAGGTCTTTTACAAAATACAAACGTATATTATTTTACGGTCAACATTGATAACAGTTTACTATATTATTGTTGTAATTTTATAGATATTTATAATATATATCAAAAGAGACAGCTGCAGATCCTACGGCTTGACGTATGAATACGTTAAAGTAGAGCTAGTAGCTTTTTTAGGTGCCCACTTCAGTGGCCACATGGTCTAAAGCAATGGTTCCCAACCTTTTTCAACTAACGCCCTCCTTGGTAGATAATCAAATCCTCATGAAACCCCTCCATACTTCAGTTTTTAGGGTCTTTATAAAAGAAACTAAATACTTTCTCATCACTTCTTTATTTAATATAAAAATCAATGTAACACTGACAGAATAATGGTAGAAGAAAATGACTGAAGAGCAGTAGCGAGGCGTCAGGGTAGGCGATAGGCTCATCTATCCCAAAAGGTTTTGGAAAAGGAAACACCTCTTTACATAAAACAGATGTAAAATTGAAATTTTATTGGTCATTTTTTAAAGCGTAGTGACATGTTAGCAAGCGCGCGAAGCGAATGTGTCAGCTCCTTTTGGTAAGACAAGCTGATGCCTTTTAGCCGAACGCACCCGGAGAATCAGGCCTGCGGGGAGCTAGGAGGGTAATGCGCGCGCAACTGTTCATTTCGGCCACTGAAGGCGACCAGTAGGCCGGCTATCTCCAACTCTTGAGTCTGAGCATTCTGAGTGTGTTTCAAAGGTTTATTTCAGTGTGGATTAGTTTAGTTTTGGGATTGTGACTTGAATTTTATTATTTTATTGAGTTGTTTTAAATTTTGTATTATAATATATATCAGTAATATTTTAAGATTTAGTGTAGGTAGTGTATATACCGTAGAAAAAAAAATAGGAGAGGCTGTAGACATCAACAATGACTCTTTCGGTTCAATTGACTTTTTCTCAAATAATTCTACTGAAGCTTTGTCTTTTGAACGAAAAGTGCGTTTCAAAGGAAAAATAGCAAGACCAAAATTAGATTCTATAGAAGGTATAACAATAAATAGATAATATTATTAGTACTACTACCACTACTAGTAAACGAAAAAAAACCACATAGCTATAGCATTAATAGACATGTCAAAAGCGTTAGATACGTTAGATAAAGATATTTTACTAGAATCACTTTATAAGATTGGTATCAAAGGTAATATTTATGAATGGTTTAAAGATTACTTAACAAATAGAAAAATAATAGTTAAAATAAATAATATAGAAAGTGAAGAATTGGGTATAAATATTGGAGTACCACAAGGTTCTATTCTTGGGCCAATACTATACTTAATCTATACAAGAACAATGTCAAACTGTATACAGAACTGCGGTATATTTATGTATGCTGACGACGCAATGCTGTATGCGGTGCACCAAAATGTAGAGATAGCTAAACAAATAAGGAAGACTTTAATAAGATACAAAACTGGACTCACGATAATAAATTAATAATCAACATTAAAAAACCGCAAACAATGCATATCAGACTACCCCATGTTATAAAGTATAAATTAGATATAAAAGGTCATTGCTTAGATTTTTTACATAATATAAAACCGTGTAATTGTTTAACATTCACGCAAGTTGAGACATAAGCTATCTTGGGCTAACGATTGATTCTCATATGAAATGGAATACTCACATAGACATAATGTGTAGGAAGCTAAGAGCGGAAATGGTTAATATATGTATACTAAAACAATATGTTACATTAAATATTCTATAAATAATATATCATGCTGCTAATAGAATCACATCTAGGCTATGGTATTACTTCCTGGGGAAAGACAAGTGATCTATATTTAAATCAATTAAGAAATATTCAAACTAAAGTTCTTAAAATATTGAGTGAAAACAACAATAGTACCAAAGTCATGAATAAGGAGTGGAAACCATTGACAGTAAAAAAATGTAAACTAAAAGATAATAATTCAGTACTACTTCTCAGAAACATATAGAGTAAGACAGGCTCATAGTAACAACACCAGAAAACGACAATACAAAATAATTTTATGCATAAATAAACACGGACAACAACACATTCAAATAATAATACCAACACTTTTTAACATGATACCGGAATAAATAAAATATCAAACGTTTAAAGAGAAATAAAAAAATGGCTAATTGGCTCACAGGCTTAATGAAATAATAATACTAGCGTGACTAAGATTGACAAATAAGCTATGAAATGGACTCGGGACTGGTTTTTGAATATTAAATAAAATATAAAATGTAATAGATTTAAGGAACTAAATTATATGTTAGAATTATGTTAGTCGTAATAATAGACTTAAAGGAATGAAATGTATTTATTATATATTTACACTTCTTACATGTATGTATGACACTTATGGTGAGGCACCAGCTGACAAGCACATTGTGCTTAGCTGGACCATGTTAAGTGATTAAAAATATGTACTCCTGATACAATAAAAAAGTAGTAGTAGTAATAGTAGTAGTCTACCAGTACTGTATTATGTAACTTTATAAAAATCCCATTTTCAACATCGTTAAATAATGCCTCTTTATGAGTGTTCATTTGCTTACCCAAAGATTATCATCACTCCTCGCCACTGCAGTAAAGATTATCGTGATGGTTGGCACTTTTGATTTTCATCAGTTCTCGAATGTTGGGTTTGATGTTTAATAGAGCTCATCGCAAATTTTCCACTTGAAGTCAGACAACGTTGTTCAGTTTTTATGAGAGTCAGAGTTGAAGATTCGGTGGTGTTGCACGTGGCTGTAATGGTAGCTGAGGGGGATAATAGAAGGAGGAGAGGGACGAATCAGAGGCTTGTGGGATTGAAAATAAACACGTGCATGCACACTTTTGGCTGGTCACCGATAGGCAGTGTTGTCAATACACTAACAAATAATTATCTTAATTACTTTGTAAAAGTGATGTAAACAAAAATTCTTCAATTTTTTTTAATGATCGTTAACGTTATTTCCTAATTTTTGCACGCCCCGCAGGTTGGGAACCACTGGTATTGGGCGTCACTCTCGCAGTAGACTGGACTGCCGATGATCGAGGAGATCGGGTTTCGAATCCCGATCGGGTGTAGTGAGAGGGTTTTCCCTAAACGGTTTTCCTCTTTCCTTGAACGTGAATGCGGGTATACTTTCTTTAAATTCAACCCTCCTCATCCCTAAAACATTTGTGACATTTAGTACACATGTGTATAACACTAACGGGTAGTAAGACATGGTGCTAAAAAAAAAACTAGCTGTCAGATAAGGCCCTTTATGTGAAAATTGGACTGTATCTCACACAACATTGCAGAAGTAATCAGGAACAAAAGAAAAAAGTCTTGTTTAAAAATCCGCTCTGGGGATTTGTGAGGATATTAAAATCAGTCTCAGACAGCGCAAACCTACATGCAGTGCTGGAGTTACAGGTCTTACCCCCACTCTTTATCCATTTTACACTCTCTAAGTCTCTAATTTCTCTTTTCCCGCCTCCCCCACTTTTGTACTCATATTAAGAATAACATATCAAATAGTCAACAATGTTTGTGTCTAGGCCTACCTCTCCAGACAATCTCACATCGTGTCTTCCTTATTCGCTGTTTTGTTTTTTCGACCTTCCCTGCATCTAACGATTTAGGGGGGGCTGAGTTGAGGTATCGCCGATATCAGAGGCTGCGTTTAGGTTAAATATTGACAAAACCTTTAACAGTACACGAGTTTGTTGTGTACTGGAATTAACACAAAACTATTTTCTATGACCCTATACATATTTAGATTTGTAAACAAAATTTAAAAGTTGACATTTTCCACTCTGAAAATACAAAAATCCACATAATTTTGTTGATCATTAAGAGATAAATGCCCGGGAAACAAAAGGTAACTGGTATTGGAGCGTAGAGTGGATCTTTGTGAAGAGAATGATGTCATTTAATAGGGGGTCACAGCACATTGTATTGTTATTTGTATTCTCCTCTTCCCCTTAGTTCTCCTAATGCCGGACAGCTTCCTCCACAATTTCTGGCGTTTCTAAATTTCTAATCGATTATTCTCGAGACTTAAAACACCCTTCTTCTTTGAGATAAAACTAGGTTAAACAAATAATCAAGTTTTAAACGAGTGGAATGTGGAAAGTCATAGTTTTAAATGTGATACTTTAATTACAAGATTATTTAGTAAAATGTTAATTTTTTACACTTAAATTAGTCTAATATAAAAAAGGACTAAAGCTACATTTGAAAAAAGCTTTTTAAGAAATTTAATTAAAAATTAATAGTAGAATGACAATAAATCATATAAAATGTGAAATAGAATAAGATAAAATAGTTACTAGTTGAATATTAAAATCAAAGTTTTTGTCACATAAATTATTGATTTAAAATATAGATGTAAAAAATAGATGAAAATAGTTTCAAAGTTCTACAATCATTTTCATCAGCCAAAACATACCCTGGAATTAAATACATGTATTTAGCAACCTGTCTTCTTTACTAGCTTTTAACTTTAACGAAGAAATTTACAAAATATATTAGTAAGTTTGAAAGGTTAGGTGATGATATTTTATTAATCAGTTGACAGAAAACTAATAAAATATTTAGGAATATTTATATTTAGATGAAAAAATCCATAGTAAAAGGTAATTTTGTTATCTCTTGTTGTTTGTGATTGTTTAAAGTCCAAATGTTTCTATTTTAATTTGTGAATTTGCTTTATTTTTAGTTTGGATGCCAAACTGTACTAATAAGGTTATTATCATATCAAAAGTATTTAGCCAAAGAGAGAAAAAGTTGTTGCGAGTGAACAGATTTAATGAAAGTGGGATTATTTTATTGGAATCATTTTGAGGTTTATGTGAATCTCTTCAAATGCCATTAGACAATAATATTATTATGACGAGGATTTTTTTTTAATTTCTAAACTAAAATCCATGTTTTTTTCAAAGATGAGATTTCAAAGATTTGTTTACCATAATGTAGGGAATGTCTAACAATATTGTTTATAGTCAACCTGTTGTTGACACGAATAGCAACTAGCTATCATTATAATCAGCTAGAAATTAAATAATTTCAATATATTATTTTACTTAAAATAAAGTCCTGACTATCCGAGGCTCCGTATTATCCGAGGTGGTAGCACAATTTTGGTCTTGTTAGAATTGCCTAGGAAACAATGCTCACTAAACTAATTCAGTCGACTTATTGAAGTAGTGGAGAAAATCATCGGGTAACTAATTGTTTTCACAGTACTGTGGCACCGTCAATATAACTATCTGCTGATCGACTTAGTCGAGTCAGTAGCCCACCATTGTGCGATACGGGTTTCAGCTATCCACGGTTTACCACTGCCCAATTTTATTTATTTTTAATCAAAGAAAAGAACAGTTTATAAGCCACAATGCTTCACCATCACCTTCACCCCACTTCATCTCCTCGTTGTGGCTATTGTGCTATCATATCACCATCATCATCACCATCATCAGTGATCGTCGCAACAAGAAGAATGGATAAGTAAGTACACAGTATACGTTGTTATTATTATGTACTTTATTTAATGTTGGTAATGTCTTACTGTGAGTAATTCATCAATTAAACTTTACCGTATCTGTGTATTTTACATGAATATCACGTTAGCTAATAGTTCTGTATTATCCGTGGTAGATCTAGGAACGTATTACCTGCGGATATGGCGGCCCTACTCTATTGTGAGTTATTAAAAGAGTTGTGAGAGTTTATTCCGTTTAAATCGAACGTAGGATATGTATAGATGCAAACATCATTAGGTTATGAATGTTGCCATGGAAAGGATCTAGATAGGGTTCTGTGTTATCCGAATTTTTGGCTAGGCTATCCGAAACCGTTAAATTTGTTTAATCGAGACTCTAGTGCAGGCAGCTCCAACCTTTCCCCGCATGAGTTTTTGGTGAAATTGGTTGGGGGCCGTACATGAAATTTAGAGAACCTGATACCGAAATATAATAAAAACAAGAGTCTAATTTGTTTGTCTGTAATTTTAAGAATTTCCATCTGATCTGGCAAGCCGCACAAATCGAACTCGGGGGTCGTGGGCAATTATATCTGCTGTAATGCAAGTTATTCGTTTTATTTATGTTAAACAATTTATTTCTCTGTCAAGTTTTAAAATATAACATTTTCAGGCAGTGTAGTATGTAATGGAATAGTTGTCACATCAATATTACAGTTTAGTATAGAAGTATTGTCACAGCAATATTACAGTTTAGTATAGAGGTGTTGTCACAGCAATATGACAGTCTAGTGTAGAGGTGTTGTCACAGCAGGATGACGGTCTAGTGTAATGGTGTTGTCACAGCAGGATGGCAGTCTAGTAAAGAGGTATTATCAAAGCAATATGACAGTCAAATGTAGAGGTATTGTCCTATTGTCATGGCAATATGACAGTCTAGTGTAGAGGTATTGTCACGGAAATATGAAACTCTAGTATAGTGGTGTTGTCACAGCAGGATGACAGTCTAGTATAGAGGTGTTGTCACGGCAATATAACAGTCAAGTGTAGAGGTAATGTCATGTTGTCATAGCAATATGACAGTCAAGTGTAGAGGTATTGTCACATCAATATGACAGCCTAGTGTAGTGGTGTTGTCACAGTGGGATGACAATATAGTATAGAGGTATTGTCACAGCAGGATGACAGTCTAGTATAGATGTGTTGTCACCACAATATGAGAGTCTAGTATAGAGGTGTTGTCACAACAGGATGACAGTCTAGTATAGAAGTATTGTCACAGCAGGATGACATTCCAGTATATAGGTGTTGTCATAGCAATATAACAGTCAAGTGTAGAAGTATTGTCACACCAATATGGCAGTATAATTTAGAGGTGTTGTCACCACAATATGACAGTCTAGTATAAATGTGTTGTCACAACAGGATGACAGTCTAGTATAGAAGTATTGTCACAGCAGGATTACAGTCTAGTATAGAGGTGTTGTCACAGCTATATGACAGTCAAGTGTAGAGGTAGTCACATCAATATGACAATCTAGTATAGAAGTGTTGTCACAACAGGATAACGGTCTAGCATAGATATGTTGTCACACAATAGAGACTACTCCACAGCAGTCATCTTCTCGCGACTGTCTGTATGCGACTGCCGCTAGCTCGCGAGCTGCCGCTGGTTGCTAGGAGACGCGGTGCACATGCGCACCTTATATCCTCCCGTCCCCCTCGTATTTCACGTTGTTATCAGAAGTGTTTGGAGGCGTGGTCAGTTGCCAGGGTATACTCGTATCAGAGGGCCGGACTCAAGCCTCTTAGCGACCAATCACAGCACTCTAAGCACATGGCCGGACCTCTTGCTTGACTCACTCCTGTTCATTCAACGACAACTTCAACAGTCGTCCCATACAATGAGCAAATAAAACGTTCGTTGGTTAAATAAGTTTGAAAAATCAAAAACACAGTTTTTTACTGTCTTTGTGATTTTAGTCTTATAATCTTCCCTTTTGGAGTATTCTCTCCATTTTTTCCTCAGCTCTGTAGGCCATTATAAATACGAACAAACGGTAAAGGTGGGTGATCTGCCAGCTTCAGAACTTTCTTCATAGCTCGACTGTTGTTGCTTCATGGTCAGATGTTGGTTCCGACAGAAAGGGACGGTTGACCGGGAGTTGTGATTGGAGAGAGGGTGGACCAGAAAGTATGTTGGGTGAGAGTGTGGAGTGTACCTGAGATGGTGGACCATGAACTGTGTTGGGATAGATGATGGACCAGGAATTATGTTGGGAGAGATGGTGGACCAGGAACTATGTTGGGAGAGAGAGTGGACCAGAAAATATGTTGGGAGAGATAGTGGACCAGGAAATATGTTGAGAGAGATGGTAGACCAGGAACTATGTTGAGATAGATGGTGGACCAGGAACTATGTTGGGAAAGATGGTGGACCAGTGAACTATATTGGGAGAGATGGTGGACCAGGAACTATGTTGGGTGGGAATGTGGACCAGGAATTATGTTGTGAGAGAGGGTGGACCAGAAAATATGTTGGGAGAGATAGTGGACCAGGAAATATGTTGAGAGAGATGGTGGACCAGGAACTATGTTGGGTGGGAATGTGGACCAGGAACTATGTTGGGAAAGATGGTGGACCAGGAACTATATTGGGAGAGATGGTGGACCAGGAACTATGTTGGGTGGGAATGTGGACCAGGAATTATGTTGTGAGAGAGGGTGGACCATAAAATATGTTGGGAGAGATGGTGGACCAGGAAATATGTTGGGAAAGATGGTGGGCCAGAAAATATGTTGAGAGAGATTGTGGACCAGGAACTGTGTTGGGTGGAAGTATGGACCAGTAACTATGTTGGGAGAGATGGTGGACCAGGTACTATGTTGGGAGAGAGGGTGGACCAGAAAGTATGTTGGGGAGTGTGAACCAGGAACTGTACTGGAGAGATGGTGGACCAGGAATTGTACTAAAAAGGTGAGCCAGGAACTGTACTAAGAAGGTGGACCAGGAACTGTGTTGGGAGAGATGGTGGACCAGGAATTGTACTAAGAAGGTGGACCAGGAACTGTGTTGGGAGAGATGGTGAACTAGGAACTGTGTTGGGAGAGATGGTGAACTAGGAACTGTGTTGGGAGAGATGGTGGACCAGGAACTGTACTAAGAAGGTGTACCAGGAACTGTGTTGAGAGAGATAGTGGACCAGGAACTGTACTAAAAAGGTGGACCAGGAACTGTACTAAGACGGTGGACCAGGAACTGTGTTGGGAGAGATGGTGGAGTAGGAACTATGTTGGGAGAGATGGTGGACTAGGAACGATGTTGGGAGAGATGGTTTACTAGGAACTATGTTGGGAGAGATGGTGGACCAGGAACTATGTTGGGAGAGATGGTGGACTAGGAACTATGTTGGGAGAGATGGTGAACTAGGAACTATGTTGGGAGAGATGGTTTACTAGGAACTATGTTGGGAGAGATGGTGAACTAGGAACTATGTTGGGAGAGATGGTGGACTAGGAACTATGTTGGGAGATATGGTGGACTAAGAACTATGTTGGGAGATATGGTAAACCAGGAACTATTTTGAGTGGGAGGGTGGGGGAGATACACCCTGAACTCCACTTGCGAAGACGAGGGCTCGCTCCTCCCATCACCCCCCACCACTCCTTAAGGGGGAGGAGGGAAACAAAACAATTGACAATCTGAATGTGACGTCATGGCGAGATTACGATATCAGAGCGCGGCGTCGCTAAGGTCGAGCTTAGCGCGTCGCTCTTATGGCGCAGTGGCCCTTGCGGGCCGGGCTGGAAGAGGGAGGGAGGGAGGCGCTATCTGGCCGAGGGGACGACGCTAGTGTCGGTGAAGTGGGCCCACTGAATGGACGCCAGGCATCTCGACGCTCGAGACCACGCGACGAAACTATACCCCCATTTGTCGTCCAGGAACTGCGCCGCGGGCCAGGGACACTTGTTAGGCGCAATCGGGCTCACGCTAATCCTAATCCTAATCCAAATCGCGGCAAGACTAGATGTGAGACGATGTCCACCACCTGACTCACGTGTCATGGCAGTGTAGACGTGCGCGTGACCAGTACACGACTGGGCCATGGAACTGTCAGCGCCTCTGCCCCTGGATTTCAGCGTGTCAATGAAGGTGGACCAGCAACAGACGGTGGGCTGTTCGCTCCCTGAACCTACTGTCGGGGGGTACAGTCTGGGTCTGTTGAAACTCTTGCATCAGTCTACCGGGGACATGAACCCTGGATCCTCTAGCGCCTTCAGGGTGGTCACCCCCAAGGGCCGGATGGAGGGTGAGTGTCTGATACTACCCACATATCTAGCAGACAAGAATGTGTCTGATACTACCCTTATACACATCTAGCAGGCAGGAAAGTGTCTGATACTACACACATTTCTGGTAGACAGAAGAGTGTCTGATACTACCCTTATACACATCTAGCAGGCAGGAAAGTGTCTGATACTACCCTTATACACACAGATATCAGACAGGAGAGTGTCTGATACTACCCTTGTAAACACAGCTATCAGACAGGAGAGTGTCTGATACTACCATTGTAAACACAGCTATCAGACAGGAGAGTGTCTGATACTACCCTTCTAAACACAGCTAGCAGACCAAGTATTTCAAATTTAATTAAAGATTGACAAATAGGCGTGCCTTACAGACAATTTTATAAATTATCTGTGATTAATTTAACTTGAAAAAAATTATATAAATGATTTTAGTCATAGTGTAACTTATCTGGGCTATAGTTTAACTTGAAATGAAATGATAAACACATTTACGATATCGTGATAATTATTTATCTGTGATTATTTTGAATTGAAATAGAATTGTGTAAATAAATTTATGTCAACATTATAATTTAGGTATAACTGTGATTTGTATAGCTAAATTAATATTAAAAAGTAATTATAGTTCCTATAGATGCCAAGACCACATCAATTTTAACTTATTTTGAATAATTTGACTTAGTTTAATGAAAATTGTATAAGATTATTTTAGAAAATATAATAGTTTTTCTGAAAGCTACAGCATAAATTTATGTATTGCTTATTTTAGGCTGTAAACATCGGCCTACATTAATTACACTAATAGGGTATTCATAAAAAAGGTTGATTTAGGAGGTAATATACCCACAATAGCGTGGAGAGATAGTATGAAACCATTTAAAAAATAAACCACCTCAGTTCATCCGAACGGAAATCGAACCCCGACTGACTCAGCACTAGCAATACAATTCAACTGGAAAGTGACGCGTTAGATGATTCGTCTACCGATGTGGGTTATAATAATTTATAAAAATATATCTCATTTGAAAGTGTGTATGTTTCTCCTATCAACAGGTCTATTGTTCTGATTATAGAAACCTTCTAATTTAGAAGTTTATCCTAAATAGGCCTAACGTTTTTCTTTATACAATTATTCTGAATTTTACATCACTAATTAGTGTATTTAAACCATTTACTGTGTTTATTTTGATAAATATTTATCTGCTTATTATAAAAACATTTATAAAGTAAAGGGGAAACGTAAAACTATGAATGGGATCTGCGGGTCTTCATAATCAGAAATAGTTTCGGGGTCATTTTTATCATTCTTAATGTCTTTTGAGCTATTATTATGATTACTAGTGGTCCAACAAGATTAGAGAATACACCCAACAACCAGAACTCAGAACAATACATTTACCACTCGACTGAATGGGAACTTAGGTAATAGCCAAACATGTTATGGTTTAGTATGCCTATAAATAGCGACAAACTAATTAGCTAGTACAAAATCATAATCAAGGAAATAAAAACTTACTCACGGGGGAAACTTAACATCTTATGCATAACGTATTTTTTATTTTCTCATATAGTGAGAAAGTATTGTAATCGTAAATATTTTAGACCTCAAGAATATGATTAATTTTTACGTTTTTTTAGCACAGCGTCTTACAAACCGTTCGGGTTAGTACGCTTATATACTAATTACGCTAATGGTTTTAGGGACTAGGAGGTTATTATTTAGAGAAAGTGTACCCGCATTTGCGTGAAGGAAAAGTATAAAACCATTTTGGAAAAACCACCCTTAGTACACCTGACTAAGATTAAAACCTCGATCTCCCCGTCATGAGCAACCTAGTCTACTTTGAGAGTAGCGCCTTAGGCCACGCGGATACCGAAGCGGGTTTTTGTTTTTTATGTGAACCTGAATCAAAAAAGGTGGGTCTTAATTTTATTGTTTCTGTACCTGGCGCCACAGCCGAAAACGATAGGTGGGTTTTCTTCAAATTTTATATTTTGATGTTTAATAGACATAAGTTACCCCAGATTTAAAAAAAATTTGATTCCATTCCTAAAATTAAGGGTAACTTACTCGTAAATGAGTTTTGAAAACTGGAAATTTTGTGAAAATAACTTTAACGATTTTGATTAAAATGTGTACACTAACTATGGAGTGTTTGACATTAAAAACACCAATAAAGGACTTTTTTTTTTGGAAATATGTATCTAAGGGTGGTTATATACGATTGATTTTAAAAATCCGATATTTTTACTTTACTTTACATTTGTGTATATAGTATATTGACATGCAAAATATAAGTAAGAAAATGCAAAATAAAAAATATCAATTAATTTGTAATATCAAATTTAAATATACCAAAGAAAATTTTATTGAAGGCTGACAAAAGATAAGAATATGTTAACATTTAATGAGAC
The DNA here is from genome assembly GCA_902155825.1 of Timema genevievae. NCBI lineage: Eukaryota > Metazoa > Arthropoda > Insecta > Phasmatodea > Timematidae > Timema > Timema genevievae. Next base: position 60,038 of record CABFWO010001593.1, on the reverse strand, counting down.
GGCTGTAATTGCTTATTCTGACACAACTCGAATCGTGGCTTAATATTTGTTACTGCTGGTCTCATAGCGATATCGATGTTCTTAAGACTTGAGCGGTATTTGGTTTTAATTGCCGTCATTGTCGAAAATGCCGATTCTCACAAATAGATGGTAACAAATGGCAGAAGAACTGCCATCGCTAACTCCGGCAATATTGTAAATTCTGCTTTAATACCAACCCAAAAAGTGTTCAAGTTTTTCCTTGAAAATTCAAGTTTGAGGTTTGAATCACATGAAAGTTCTTAAAATTCTTCTTGGTCTTTCAACGAGAGATGCTTCACATTTCCCATCTTCGCGATAAAAGGGTTTTGAATCCAATCTAATTGATTATTGTCTAATTCTGGTAGAAAATATTTCTGAAATTTGTTTTCCAAGCATATCAAATGATCAATTATTATCTGCTTAATCAAGCCAAAGTTAATAATATTATCAACAATAAAATCCTCTGTGTATAAAAACATTTCAAATGAGTCATTTTCTACTTTATTCTTCCAAATGTTTAATTTTTTCATAAAAGCCTGAATTTGATCTTTCAGTGTAAAAATATTCGTGCTATCCCCTTGGAGAGACACATTAAGTTCGTTGAGTTTCTCAAATAAATCTGACAGCTAGCATAATTTGCACAGCCAATTTTTATTGTGAAAGAAATTGACATATTCAGAGTTACTTTCAGACAGAAATGGTATTGTTTCATTTTTTAACACTAATAGCCGTCTCAATGCTCGCCCCTTTGACAGCCATCGCACTTCTGTATGCAGTAAAAGTGTTCTGAAATTGGATTCCATTTCATCACATAAATTTGCAAAGAGGTGACTATTAAGGGCACGACATTTAATCAAATTGATAACCTTAACCGCATCTTGTAGTACAGCATTCAGATCTGTAGAAATTTTCTTGGCCACTAATGCCTCTCGATGAATCATGCAATGAGTGAAAGTAGTGGGCCTATCGCTTGCAGATTAACTTTTACCTAAAATCCTATTATTCTTCCTGTCATTGCCGCTGCGCCGTCGGTACATACTCCAACACAGTTATTCCATCCTAGCCCTACTTATTAGAAAAATTCATTCAATTTTTGAAAAATGGTCTCACCAGTTGTACGTCCATCTAACTACCGACAAAATAGTAAATCTTCGTGGACACTGTTACCGTAACAATACCTAACATATGCCAATAGCTGTGCGAAGTCTGTAATGTCAGCCGATTCATTCAGCTGAATTGCAAATTTCAAACTTTCTTTAATTCTTTCAATAAGTTGCTCACACTGGTAATTGCTAGTTTCGAAAATTCGTCTACCCACGGTATTATGTAACAGTGGATTTTTTTTAATTCACCTGCATATTTTTTCCCGTGAATAATTTCATTCATTCTAATTACCACTGGCAACACAAGATGTTCATCAATGGTGTATGGTTTCTTAGCATTTGCAATTAAGTAAGTAAGAGGCTTCAGTACATGAGTTTCAAGAGATTGTTTTTGTTTTTTAGATAATTCTAATATCCTTTCGAAAAACTGTACAGGTTTATTGGAATAGGAAGCATGCTTTGTGTGTAGATGTCTTTTTAATTTTGCAGGTTTGAGACTTTCCCTCGCCAAGCATTCATTACAAATCGAGCAGATAGGTCTGTCTTCAATATTTGTGGAAATAAAAGTAAATCCATATTGCAAAAATGTTTCGTTGTATTTCCTCTTTTTTGCGCGCGAATGAGAAATATCTTCAGTGTTCTATATCTGCACATTCTTGTTAGTGCTGGATGATCCCGGTTCTGCAGGATCTATAGCTTCAGTAGGCCTATTATCTGATTTCTTAGTCTTTGACAAATTTAACCACTTATTCATGGGTGAGATAATTTCGATTTTATTACAATTTGTTTTTGAAATTATGGCAGCCAATAACAGTTAATTATTTGCTCGTCCAGTACATCTTTGTACGCCGGAGATACTAGAAGAACATCTAAACAACTGAACACTGTACAGCTGAACACTGTGCAACTAACACTGAACAGTGAACAACTAGCAAGAGCTCCGAACACGATGGATCACAAACTTCTAATAAGGCCTCCCGCACTATTTAGTGACACGAGTTGGTGAACTGTTGTGGAACTCAACTAGTACTGATAATGAGGTTTGAAATTTATCTGCTAATATTTCTATCTATCTCTGTCACTTGCAAGGTACAAGCCGCCAAGAATGAGTCACGAAAGAAAGTACTTTCAAACCTTGTGTAATCTCCCTGTCCAGCAAAAAAGCCGCCCCCCCCCCCCTTCCACAAGATGAGACAATCCCTTCCCTGTAACCAAGCCTGTACAAAGGACCTGTTGTCTGCTACCCAGATTAAAATTGGTAGGTTATTAGTATTACTGTCATGTTGAGACAACAGTGTGGCATAAGGTCACAACTAGCGGTGTCCAACAAGTACTGTGGTCAAAAATGAAGGATAAGATTAGTTACATATTATTTATGATTTTTTTTTTCAAATGTCCTGTGACCCCCCAATACTATTTACGCGACCCCCATTGGGGTCGCGACCTCTAGGTTGAGAAGCCCTGATCTAGTTGATACCTTACTATTTCAAGAAACATCCTGTATATCTGGCTACAATTGATAATGATCTAGTCTAAACCTAATTGAAACTGCTCTGAGAAACTATACTCGACACTTGATAATTATTATTCTCTAGTTGATAAGGGCGCTAACAAATTATCTCGAACTGCACAACACAGAAAAACCTTATTTGAAGAGTGTTAACGAATTTCTCCTCTTTAGCTAATTGAACGAGCGGAATGAGGCCCTGTTTTAACTTGATTATTTGGCATTTTGTCTGTCTGTCCGTCTGAATGTTTGTTTTACGATTACCGACACAAGCGTCCGACCAATAGTATTAGCGAATTTTGTGAGTGATGTTATTTGAACCTAGGTCGAACGATGTCGGCTACGTTTGGCTACATAGTTTTTCAATCTTTAGAATTTTCAAAATGGCGACTGCTCAAAATGTGTTTAGTTTAAATAACTCGTCTCAAGTGATTGGAATTTTAAATTCTAAGCAATCGATAGATGACCTAGAGCGTATTAAAAAAAATACATTTGGACATCTATAGCGAGATTGTTCGTGGGTTCATACCCAGCTAGAATCGACGGATTTTTTCTCGAGCGATAAAAATCCGTAGCACAACTTCCTTAGGAGTGTAAGTAAAGCCGTCGGCCCCATGTCAATTGTGGCATGTGAAAGAACCCTAAATATATGTGAAAATACCTTTCCTGGCAAAATTGGTAGGCCCTTTCACTCTCGCTCATAGAAATTCTCGTATGCTGATATAATAAATCGTTTCAGAAAATGAACGTTAAATACCTAAAATAAATTAAATGAAATAATATTGCGAAACTGACATCTTAAATTACGTGAACAATGGCTATTCTCTCTGAATGTAATGTAACCTTCTATTGAATATAGTAGTATATTACTTTGTTTTCTTTCTAACTTAATGACCAAGGGAAAATACCAAATTAAAATCCAAGGTGAAATGATCAAACTCTTGGCTCTAACCGATATTCTATTTTTCAAATATTATAAATCTCTCTTAATTGTGCCAATTAACTGGCAAAATGCGTGGCGCTAGTTGGCACATGCTATAAAAATACATATAACATACCAATAAGGATTCATATTAGGCTATTATTTATTACTATTAACAACAGACAAACCCGCCTCGGTGACCGCATTGACTAAGGCGCTACTCTCGAGGTTCTAATCTCGGTCGGGTGTAGTTAAATTTTTCCCCAAAATGGTTTCCACTCAACCTCCACACAAATGAGGGTACACTTCCTCTAAATATAGCCTTCCTAATCCCTAAAACCACTAGCGTAATAAGTAGTCTATATAAGCTTTAACCCGAACGGGTAGTAAGACGTGGTTCTGAAAAAAAAAAGCAGATCAAATAAATCTTGTCATCATTATAAGTTAGCAGGTTATAGCTCAGATTGTTCAAAAATATTGGGCTTTATTTTGATTCGTAGTTATTGTAAAAACAGTATCTTGCGTACACGCTATAGAGCTATCAGCAGTTTTCTGACCAGTTAAAAAGTTTAAATTTTGAGTTTAAAGATTTTTTAAAATATTCAACGATGCTTTACGCGAAAATTTGTACTATTGAGATAAAAGTAAAAGTTTAAAAACCTATATCCGAACTTCCTCTATTAAATGGAGTAATGTTTTGATTGCACCATTACAGAACATTTTAACATTATGTGGGATTGTTTTATAGGATTTTATACAAGTCATCACACATTTTATAAACCGATTTAAACTTCAAATTTAAAGGTTTTTTTTAGCATAGCGTCTTACTATTGGTTCGGGTTATACACTTATTTAATAATTACTATAATGTGTTAAGGATGAGGAAGATTTGCCCGAATTTACTTGGAGGGAGAGTAGAAAACCATTTAGTGAAAAACCCCACTCAGTACAACTGACCGAGATTCGAACCCCGATCTCCCCATCATCGGCAGTCTAGTCTACTGAGAGAGTGACAACTTCAACTATGTGACCATTGAAGAAACATTCGTCGGGATACTGTTAGAGATAAACAAACCAAACTCAAGCTGTACAATATTATATAAATATTAATGTTATTATTAATGTTAGGTAACCCATATTTCACCAATGATAAATTTTCGGCCATGCCGGGAATCGAACCCGGGACCCTTAGCTCACTAGGCAGACACTTTACCGACTGAGCTAAGGTATCGGATCGTTTTCCTGAAAACAAACGTGTCTAAAAAAATCGTTAACTTTTCCTCTCTTTGTAGCCTTTAATTTATTTTCGTCTGCAAGTTTTTACTTGATTAGTGTTCGGTTAGTAAAGGTTTTTTTCCCCACCTCTTACTATTGTTGGTGCCCTTGTTCCTGATTCTGAGAGAGATCGCTTTCTTCCGGAGTTAGGTTATAATGCTTCGTACCGATTGATACCATCGTGTTGGAGGTTCACATTTGCTGATTTTAATCTTGAGCACTCTGTTTTAATTACGCTTATCTACCTACCCCTCAGCAAGTGTGCTAAATAGCCCCGTACTATTTTGTTTGGCTATGTTATAATCTCCACTCTCTCTAAAAACCAATATAGATTTCTATGTAGAAAGTAAGTTAGTTATAACAAAATAAAGTCTCCCTTTTTAAAACATTAAAAAAATATTAAACTCGTTACTAGTTTAATTTTACTAAAAAATAATTAAGAAAAACCTTTACAGTATGCTTGTCACAGATCAAACTAAACAAAACAATACTACCCATAATTAGGACCTATATCAGCCAATTTAATGACCAAAAATGAATATCTTTGTGACTGGTTAACTAAAGCGTGTTCTTGAAATATTTGTAAATGATTAACTAAAGCGTGTTCTTGAAATCTTTGTCAATGATTAAATAAAGCGTGTTCTTTATATCTTTGTGAATGGTTAACCAAAGCGTGTTCTTGAAATCTTTGTAAATGATTAACCAAAGGGTGTTCTTGAAATCTTTGTAAATGGTCAACCAAAGCGTGTTCTTGAAAGCTTTGTAAATGGTTAACTAAAGGGTGTTCTTGAAATCTTTGTAAATGGTCAACCAAAGCGTGTTCTTGAAAGCTTTGTAAATGGTTAACTAAAGCGTGTTCTTGAAAGCTTTGTAAATGGTTAACTAAAGCGTGTTCTTGAAAGCTTATTAAATTGTCAACCAAAGCGTGTTCTTGAAATCTTTGTAAAAAGCCAACCAAAGCGTGTTCTTAATTTTTTTGTAAAAGGTCAACCAAAGCGTGTTCTTGATATCCCTGTAAACTCCTACTTCGCCATTTATAGTCTTTTCTTAAGGGTTCTGCCTACCGTGGGGCTTAGATACATCACAGATACAGAAGTGATTTGTCGTTCTAAAATATGACTCACGCACAAAATATAGCTTATAACTAAAAATCATTGGATTTTAAGTTTTAAAATTACTTATGAAATACTAAAATTAACTGATTCTAAACAATGGTTAACGAGAAATATCACACATCTGAGATTAAGTTAACGTCTGACATCTTGACTCAGTTGGTAGTGTGTTTGTCTGCTGAGCTAAAGGTCCCGGGTTCTATATCTGGCATGGCCGAAAAATGTATCGTTAGTGAAATGTTTTACCTTTCACAGTGATGGGATAAAGGCTGGCGGCTGGATAGTGTTTCAGTTCTAGATCTAACTTATAATTCGTGTGCTGATATAATCAGTCGGTTCAGAAAGTGCAAGTTATATACCTCAAACAAATGAAAGGAAAAAACTAAGGTAAAATTGTGGGATACATAGATATAGCATTTCTCAAACAAATAGAGCTATTTCAAATTTGTTTACAACATAACACTTTAAGATAATTTATTGAGGATTGTTTTAGTGGTTTTGAAGCTTCAGAACTGTCGTTTCCATAATAAATAAAGCATTGCGAGGGTATTTCCCAAAAAGTAAGCGGCATTAGTCCTTTCGTTCTTAAAATTCTTATAATGATTATGTAATTTTAACTATATAATAGTTAAATTCTTATAATGCCACCAATAAAAAATTTAAAAATCCACAATTAAATGAAAATTAATGAGTACAAAAAAAAAGATATTTCAAATTTGGAAAAGTATCGGCTTTTTTGAAAAAAGTATCGGCTCCCCTAAAATTTTTAATAACTTTTTACACATCTTTCGCATTAATTTACACTATCAATTAAATAAATGAACCCATTTTTAAAACATTAATAAGCAAACAAATAATAAATAAGATGATTTATATAATAAAATCGGAATAAAAGGGAACGTATTCTACGGTCGGTATTTTTTTTAAAAGTAAAAACATATTTGCCAAAGATAAATAACATATTGCTTCGGTGGAAAAGTTTAATTTAATTTTCTACACCTATTAATCTCAACAATTCTTGAATATCTGACATGAGCTCCGAGAATTTGAAAATAACTTTCTCTTTATTTAAAACGTTTCTAGTCAACTGCCGCTATGATCCTGACAGATATTCAACAACTGTTGAGATTAAGGTCATTTGACACTGAGACATACTAGGATTGTTTGAGTCTATAATATCTTGCCAGGGAATTTAATGGATAGGTGCGGGTTGAGGGGGGGATATTTTGGGAAAGATAGCAAGTAGTAATGTTTCAGCCCATTACAGCAACACCGCTTTACCTGGGTGTGTCATTAGTTGGGATTATCTGACCCTCTGCCTTGGCTGGGCATATTATGTTCTGCTAGTCGGTGTTGTCTCTACAATCGGTACAGTCAAAACAACAAATTTCATATTGACATTTCAAATATTATATTTACAATCACCAATTCAGACACATTAATAAAATTAACAAGTAATTAGGTTAAAAAAATCTAAATAACGACATTGTATACTGATAAACGCGATAAAATCAAACTATAGGGGTTTAAAAAGAACAGTAATTATATTTAATTAAAAATGACGCAATTTTTACCACTTTTAAACTGCTTATACATTAAAAGCTATTTTTCTTGAACATACTATACATATTTCATTGTTTACATCTCATATGAATGTCTACTTATATATACTAAATTTAAACCTAATAAATTAATTACTTCACATTAACACTTGTATGCAAAGATCATAAAATAGCAAGTTTGACTCCTTACAACTCGTGAACTGTAATGATTTGAAATGATTGATTCATTATTTATAGCTTATAATTATTATACACTTGGTATAACTGTGCAGTGAAATTTGTGCTGTTTAATGAACTTAATAATGTGTAGAAAATTAAATTAAAAGTAGTCTTTCTATTTGACCAAATACGAGTACGGTAATTTTTTTTGCTACAAAAACTGCAAGAACATGGAACCAACAACGTGTTCCCTTCGACCCCGGCCGGGGATATGTTCAACTTAATGCTCACGTGATGTAAACAAACATAATGTGTGATTAGAAAACACGAAACATGACGTAAAAACTTGAGCAAAATACATAAAATAGTTTAAAAACATATTGTTCACTAAAATTAATCTTGAGCAGTTCAGGTGTCTGCCTATGTAACTGAGAGCTTTCCAATCAGATTTTGCGCTTTGGTTAAATGTTGACAAAACCTTTAACATTCTATAATTTTGTTGATTACTGGAATGAATACAAAACTATTTTCTATGACCCTATACATAACTATATAGATTTGTAAAGATAGTTTAAAAGTTGAAATTTTACAATCTGAAAAGTACAAAAATCCACACATTTCTGTTGATCATATCCGGGAAACGAAAGGTAACTGTTATAGGAGCGTAGCATGGATCTTTGAGAATAGAATGTCATTCAATACAACGCACATTGTATTGTCATTTGTATTTTCCTCCTTCCCTGTTTGTTCTCCTACTGCCGGACAGCTCCACTCAGGAACGTTATAAGCCCACTTGCTTTCTGGCGTTTAGGAATTTCTGATATAGGTCTACAATTCTAGCACCTTAAGGTGGGCTGGAAGATGACGCGAGAAAAGGCCAGTGTTTTGGCACTTTTTATGGCAAAACTTTTTTTTGGCTAAAATAAATAAAATATTGCTCCGGTACAAATATGGAGTTTAGTTTTCTTCACCTGGTGATATCAACAGTCGTTGAATATCTGTCATGAACATGGTGGCATTAGATGACAAACTTTCTAAATGAAGAGAAAAAGTCGTCATTTTGAGGTCAAAATGGGAAGAAAATGAAATTCTTTGTTTGTACTGAAGCAATACTTTATTTATTTTGGCCATAAAAACTGCAAAAACACCCGCGTCCCCTTTCATCCCACCTTAAGGCTGCAAGTACTTGCAATATAAGTTTACTGAAGCTACTAAATAAAGTGTAACAAGAGAACACGGCGAGAATGGACAGACAAACAGGACTGCCGTATGCACAGCAGAAACAAACAAATCAAGTATTAACACCCCTGTTGACGCCCGCAACACGATTGGCTTACAGGAACACGTGCGTGGCACTCAACTTTCACGTAACGTCAAAGTTTTCCTCTGGACTCCTCTTACGTTAAGTGAACGTCACGTAAACGTTAAAACAAAATTCATCGTGATGGCTTCCATTTAAAAACTCAAGTATAAGTAATATTTGTGCTGCCTGGAGCAATTAGTACATCTGATAAGGATGAACCAGATAGGATAGATATCGTCCTGTTGAGTTGTCACGTGATATGAGTCATACAAGGCTGTATGTAAAATGTTCCGATACAAGGATCAGAAAGATCGTATTCCTACATGTCTAGCTGTGTGGGTGTGATAGCATCTCAAACTCTGGGTCAACACGGCAGACTAGGAGTTGGGAGAGTTGGGAGGGTGAGAGAACAAGTGATAGTTGTGAGAGTGAGAGAACAAGTGATAGTTGTAAGGAGTGAGAGATGAGAGTGAGGTATACAAGTGATGGTTGTGAGGATGAGAGTTGGTTGTTATCACTTGTAATCGTTCTATGGAGTAATTGCTTCTCACAATTTACTTTCTATTTGTCCAAATCTTTGACAGATCCACACTACATTTCAACTTGTGAACTATTACAATTTATTGACGTAGTGTACAATGTACTGTACCTGATGACGTAGCTACGCTAAGCCATAGTAGCAAAAGTATGATCATGAAAAAAAATAATTCAAATGTGGACAAATTATTCTTCATCAGTGCTGGATCTAAAAATCGATATGTAAAGTAGAAACGATTCCAAATGAATCGCGCCATAAATTAGAGATTACAGCTTGTGCCATATTCAGAGCGTGCGGCATCCAGGACCAAAGTTCCCATCTCGGAAGCTATTATTCAATCATTTCTTCTATTTACCCCGTCAAATGTATCCATAAAAAAAACCTCTGTGCGGCGTCATTTTCAGAGGGTGGACGGAAATGTGATTATTGTGTGTTGCAATTAAGGTCAGCGACTCTGATGAGAGCAATTGAAAGGTTCGGTTATTGATAACTAGCTTTACAGGGAGTTGGCAAGGGATTAATGTTAGTTGAACAATCGGCAGATGTGGACTGTTTTACAACTCTCCTTTCCACTGGAGTGTGGCAGATATATCCTTGTTGCTCCAGCCAGTTGTCCAATACAAGGGAGTGTGGCAGATATATCCTTGTTGCTCCAGCCAGTTGTCCAATACAAGGGAGTGTGGCAGATATATCCTTGTTACTCCAGCCAGTTGTCCAATACAAGGGAGTGTGGCAGATATATTCTTGTTGCTCCAGCCAGTTGTCCAATACAAGGGAGTGTGGCAGATATATCCTTGTTACTCCAGCCAGTTGTCCAATACAAGGGAGTGTGGCAGATATATTCTTGTTGCTCCAGCCAGTTGTCCAATACAAGGGAGTGTGGCAGATATATCCTTGTTACTCCAGCCAGTTGTCCAATACAAGGGAGTGTGGCAGATATATTCTTGTTGCTCCAGCCAGTTGTCCAATACAAGGGAGTGTGGCAGATATATCCTTGTTACTCCAGCCAGTTGTCCAATACAAGGGAGTGTGGCAGATATATTCTTGTTGCTCCAGCCAGTTGTCCAATACAAGGGAGTGTGGCAGATATATCCTTGTTGCTCCAGCCAGTTGTCCAATACAAGGGAGTGTGGCAGATACATCCTTGTTACTCCAGCTAATTGTCCAATACAAGGCAGTGTGGCAGATATATTCTTGTTGCTCCAGCCAGTTGTCCAATACAAGGGAGTGTGGCAGATATATCCTTGTTGCTCCAGTCAGTTGTCCAATACAAGGGAGTGTGGCAGATACATCCTTGTTACTCCAGCTAATTGTCCAATACAAGGCAGTGTGGCAGATATATTCTTGTTGCTCCAGCCAGTTGTCCAATACAAGGGAGTGTAAAAGATATATCCTTGTTGCTCGTGGCGGGACACAGGAGTCATTATGTCCTGTAGGATAAAACTAGGGAACAATTCATAACGTCCCCTCTTTGATGTGGCGGTCCAACTGAAGATTAGGCCGTGCGGGGGAAAATAATTGCCGCCGCCTTTGTTTGCCGGCCTCATTGCTACACAACAAATCTCTGTCGTTAATTAATAATAACTTTTTAATTACATAGCAAACAGGATATGATGTTGGAGGACGTTTGACTAGTCCGCGTCTCTTATGACAACATTACAAGATGGCGGTGGTCGTGTAGATACACAGCAAGTCGTGGTGTGACAACATTACAAGATGGCGGGGATCATGTCAATACACAGCTGCAAGCTACCAGACCCTGCTAGTTCAACTGTTGTAGAAGTGTTGTAAAGGAAAAAGGTGCAAACTACCAGACCTTGTTAGTTCAACTGTTGTAAGGGAGAGAGGTACGAGCTACCAGACCCTGTTAGTTCAACTGTTGTAGAGTGTTGTAAAGGAAAGAGGTGCAAGTTACCAGACCCTGCTAGTTCAACTGTTGTAGAGGTGTTGTATAGGAAAGAGATGCGAACTACCAAACCCTGCTAGTTCAACTGTGCTAGAGCTGTTGTAAAGGAAAGAGGTGCAAGCTACAAGACCTTGTTAGTTTAACTGTTGTAGAGGTGTTGTAAGGGAGAGAGGTACGAGCTACCAGACCATGTTAGTTCAACTGCTATACGAGCTGCCAGACTATGTTAGTTCAATTGTTGTAGAGGTGTTGTAAAGGACAGAGGTGCAAGTTACCAGACCCTGCTAATTCAACTGTTGTAGAGGTGTTGTAAAGGAGACAGGTGCGAGCTACCAGACCCTGCTAGTTCAACTGTTGTAGAGTGTTGTAAAGGAGAGAGATGCGAGCTACCAGACCCTGCTAGTTCAACTGTTGTAGAGGTGTTGTAAAGGAGAGAGATGCAAGGTACCAAACCCTGCTAGTTCAACTGTTGTAGAGTGTTGTAAAGGAGAGAGATACGAAATACCTAATTCTGCTAGTTCAACTGTTGTAGAGGTGTTGTAAACGACAGAGGTGCAAGTTACCAGACCATGCTAATTCAACTGTTGTAAAGGTGTTGTAAAGGAGAGAGATGCAATCTACCAGACCCTGCTATTTCAACTGTTGTAAAGGTGTTGTAAAGGACAGAGGTGCAAGTTACCAGACCCTTCTAATTCAACTGTTGTAAAGGTGTTGCAAAGGAGAGAGATGCAAGCTACCAAACCCTGCTAGTTCGTCTCTGTTCATGTAGAACGCTAATGTAATTACCGCGATGTTTGTCAGCTCACTTGTCTACAGGATTTGCTCCCCCCTCTTTAGAGCCAAGTAATTGACGCGTCATTAAGCGAAGGACCATTTAATAGGCGGAGTGACACTGACAGAAGCGTCGCGACGCTGGCGCCTTATAAAAGCCTCACGTCCCACCACGTCATCCGGTCCCGGAAATACAGGGGGGTGTAGCCCCTCGACTAGGAGAAATAGGGAATCCCATGGTAACATAAATCAAGGAGACCTTTGAGAGTAGGTTTGATTTAACCAGCGGCTTGTAGACCTGTAGTCAGTCTCTCTAACCAGACAGGATTGAACCAGGGTTCTACAGACCTGTAATCAGTCTTTTTGACCATACAGGATGTAACCAGGGTCCTACAGACCTGTAATCAGTCTCTTTGACCAGACAAGATTGAACCAGGGTCCTACAGACCTGTAATCAGTCTCCCTGACCAGACAAGATGTAACCAGGGTCCTGTAGACCTGTAGTTAGTCTCCCTGACAAGACAAGATGTAACCAGGGTCCTGTACACTTATAGTCAATCTCCCTGATCATACAAGATTTAACCAGGGTCCTACAGACCTGTAATCAGTCTCTTTGACCAGACAGGAAGTAAACAGGGTCCTGTAGACCTGTAGTTAGTCTCCCTGACAATACAAGATGTAACCAGGGTCCTGTAGACCTGTAGTCAGTCTCCCTGACCAGACAGGAAGTAACAAGGGTCCTGTAGACCTGTGGTCAGTCTCTCTGACCAGGCAGGATGTAACCAGGGTCCTGTACACTTATAGTCAATCTCCCTGACCATACAAGATTTAACCAGGGTCCTACAAACCTGTAATCAGTCTCTTTGACCAGACAGGAAGTAACCAGGGTCCTGTAGACCTGTAGTTAGTCTCACTGACAAGACAAGATGTAACCAGAGTCCTGTAGACCTCTAGTCAGTCTCCCTTACCACTCAGTCACTGGTGATCTAAGGCCCCGGACGTCTCCTGCATTTGAGGAGAGATGATCGGGCTTATCCGGTTGAACGCGAGTCCATCGCACCGACAACCTACTTAAGCTCGTTACGATCCACCCACCCTGCAGCGCCCTCTCCCGAAACAGATTTATCATTCAGAGTTCCCGCTCAAAATATTGGGGGCTAGTCCATAGCTTCGACTGAGTAGTGTTATGTTAGTCTCTAGTACAAAGTGTTGATCACTGCTCAGAACCTAGTTAGTCTCTAGTATCACGTGCTGATCACTGTTCAGACCCTAGTTGGTCTTTAGTATCACGTGTTGATCACTGTTCAGACTCTAGATAGTATTTGGTATAAAGTATTGATCACTGTTCAGATTCTAGATAGTCTTTAGTATAAAGTATTGATCACTGTTCAGACCATAGCTAGTCTCTAGTATCACGTGTTGATCACTGTTCATACCCTAGATAGTTTCTAGTACCAGGTCTTGATCACAGTTCAGACCCTAGTTAGTCTCTAGTACAAAGTGTTGATCACTGTTCAGACATTAGTTAATATCTAGTATAAAGTGTTGATCACTGTTCAGACCCTATCTAGTCTCTAGTACAAAGTCTTGATCACTGATCAAAGCCTAGTTAGTCTCTAGTATCACGTGTTGATCACTGTTCATACCCTAGATAGTTTCTAGTACCAGGTCTTTATCACTGTTCAGACCCAAGCTAGTCTCTAGTAGAAAGTGTTGATCACTGTTTAGACCGTAGTTAGTCTCTAGAACCACATATTGATCACTGTTCAGACCCAAGCTAGTCTCTAGTACAAAGTCTTGGTCACTGATCAAAGCCTAGTTAGTCTCTAGTATCACGTGCTGATCACTGTTCAGACCCAAGCTAGTCTCTAGTAGAAAGTGTTGATCACTGTTTAGACCGTAGCTAGTCTCTAGTATCACGTGTTGATCACTGTTCAGACCCAAGCTAGTCTCTAGTACAAAGTGTTGATCACTGTTCAGACTCTAGCTAGTCTCTAATATAAAGTGCTGATCATTATTCAGACCCTAGCTAGTCTCTAGTACCACGCGTTGATCACTGTTCAGACCCAAGCTAGTCTCTAGTACAAAGTGTTGATCACTGTTTAGACCGTAGCTAGTCTCTAGAACCACATATTGATCACTCTTCAGACCCAAGCTAGTCTCTAGTACAAAGTGTTGATCACTGTTCAAACCCTAGCTAGTCTCTAATACCACATGTTGATCACTACTCAGTGCCTTGTTACATCACTGGAGGATAGTAGATGTAAGAACCTGCTTTTGTCTATGAGGTCACTGCTGAGGGCGCCACGCTACTTGTTTGAAGAGAGTGAGTCACTCACTACTGACTGGTTGGGTCACACTGACGTCACTCAGGTCACATCCGTCAACAGCACAAAGCACGCTGTCACAGATTTCAACTGTCATGTGCCAAGGACGCAAACATTGCCTGTGCCAAGAGGGACAATATTGATACAAACTACAGCATAAGGAGCTGTCAAGTTGACATGACATTTTTCTGGAAGTCGTCATGTTGACATGATATTTATTTGACACCTGTAAAGTTTACATGATATTGTTCTGACAGCTGTCAAGTTGACATTACATTGATTTGACAATTGTCAAGTTGACATGCTCTTGATCTTATAGCTGTCAAGTTGACATGAAATTGATCTAACAACTGTCAAGTTGACATGATCTTGATCTAACAACTGTCAAGTTGACATGATATTGTTCTAACAGCTGTCGAGTTGACATGATATTGATCTTACAGCTGTCAATATGACATGATATAAAGAACATACTTATGTTCTGTACATGCGTTACAAATAGTGAGATTTAATTATTTTAGATCAGATTTAATAACAGCCAAATACTGTTATAGGGGGAGATATAACAGCCACAATGACAGAATGTGATAAGACCACTTAAAAGGTTAGCAAGGGAAATTCTCTCCAGATATTTCAGCTGCTAGTTTTGAATACAAACCACCTGTGATTCTGATGCTTGTTGCAGCAGGCCAGGGGATGCCCTTGTTCCCGTACTGTGGCCGCTTGTGGGGGGCAGGGCCCTTGTTTAAAGGAAGTGACCACTCCGCCAATCCTAGTCAAAAGGCCAGCAACAACGATAAAGGTGAGTGAGACTCCCCACTTGGGTGCACGCCAAGATGCTCGTTCAATAGAGTTCTGAGTGCAATCACGGCTGCTACAACACACAATGTCATACTTGAAGTATATCCCTTGTGCAGACCATGATACAACCCACACTACACAAAGGTCTGAGCTACATCTTAACAGTGGAGGAACAGTTTCACCTTTATAGAGCACAAATAGCAGTGATGTAACGGGTGAATGATCATTTTAAAAATTTCAATATTTCAAAAAGTGACTCCCAGCTTCAACTAACCATTTAAAAGAATTTTTGCTTATGTCAGTATAAAGTATACATAAAATGATATTTTAGGTTGGGGATGGAGGGAACGCGAGATAAGTCAGTGTCTTTGCAGTTTTTATAGCAAAACTTTTTTTAGTCAAAATAAATTATAATTTCTCCAGTATAAGCCTAGAGTTTAATTTTATTCACAGCGCAGGGTGATATCAACATTTGTTGAATATCTGTCAAGGGTGTCCTGGAATTTAATGACAACATTTTTCTCTTCATTTAAAAAGTTTGTCATCTAATTCCGCTATGCTTATTATATATATTCAAGAATTGTTGATATCATCATATGAAGAAAATTAAGCTCTATGTTTGTACTGGAGTAATATTTTATTTATTTTGACAAAAAATTTTTTAATACAAAAACTGAAAAAAACACTGACCATTTCTCGCTTTCCCTGAACACCCCCCTCCCCCACCCTCCATTAATTGGACTGAATGACCGCATAATCATTAATAATGTAGCTGACATGACCTCGGGATTAAATTTACTGATACTAAAATATAAATACTTCACCTTACCACTTCAGTTTAAACTGAAACATAGCTTCAGTCACGGTACTTAGGCTTCAGTGGTATTTATGAATGTAGGGAAAGAGGGGTACGATACCCCAGCTCCAGTTTTAAAGAAATGAGACGCATATACATTGTTTGCGTCAGTTGTTGGTTTACTTTGAGCATGTTCCCAACGGGCCAATCAATGTTTTCCCATTTATAGCGGTTTATTCATTGTTAAAGACCAGCTACACGGAGCCGACCCGCAATGAGGCGCACCGCACTGGCGCTGACTATTCGTTGAAAGAATTTTACGGTGCGGTGCGGTGCAGTGCGGACGGTGTAGCCACCAACACCCGAATGCGCATGACAATTTGGGCGTCTCCGGAAATGTTCGGTAACTTCCGAGCTATGTTTTTATACCAACCATCATAAATAAGGATTTTTTGCACCGCATCTTACTACCCGTTCGGGTTATACGCCTATGTACTAATTATACTAATGTGTTAGGGATTTTAAAGGTTGAATTTAGAGGAAGTGTACCCACATTTCCGTAGAGGAAGAGTGGAAAACCATTTAGGAAAAACCACCCTCTGTACACCTGACCGGGATTGAACCCCGATCTCCCGGTCTTCGGCAGTCTAGTTTAACACGAGGGTAGCGCATTATACCATCGGCCACCGAAGTAGGTAATAAAGTAACTATAATCATTGTAAACACGCATTTCATAAAGGAAATATTAAACTTATTAGCTTAGGCTATGCATTTGGTTTGTTTGTTTTGATTATGGTTTTTAAAAGTCCTGAACATCTTACCTTTCGTTCTTTTGTTTTGTTTATGGGATGAACCTACATTGTATGCCCTCTTTACTTTACATCCATTACTGTTTCTAGCCTGCCCGTACTCTAGTTCAGTCGGTAGAGTGTCTGCCTACTAGGTTAAGGGTCCTGGGTTTGATTCCTGGCATAGCTGAAAAATTATCATTGATGAAAATATGCTTTTACACTTTCACATTGATAAATTAACAGATGGTGCCTGGATGTTGTGCCTGTCCTCTTAAGTTAGATTATAAGGCAAATGAAGCTACGACCGGCCTAAAAAGCCGGTAGGGGAAAATATATGACTTGAATAAAAAATTGAGCACAGGCTGGATATAGTAGTCTAATGGATGGAAAAAATTGTTTCCCACCTCTAGCCCTGGTCTAACCCATATTTCTGCCCGTATAGTTTGAGTCCTTGGCGTAAATAATGATCAGCCCGACAAGAGTGATCAACTTCTCGTGAATAGACCGGGACTGTTGAAACATTCATCAGCCAGTAATCGAAAGTGGTAATAAAAACCTCTTCTCAAATCCAATTTATCTGATTGATTGAGACAGAATATGACGATTCATGTCGGTCTTAACAATAGCAATGAGCCCGGCAATACTTGACAACAAACAGGACTAGAGTTAGCTCTGTTCCTTTTAGTGTCAGTTTCCTATCTTTATCCCTGGAACACCAAGCTTTGAAGACAAACAGGACAGTCACCGTAAGGAGAAGGAACAGGGATTATATAATGAAATACACAATCTAGCAGGATTTAGTAAATGACGTTTTAGATGATAACGTATCATCATTTGAGCAAAGTTCTATTCTGATTACTTAGCCGATTTGTAAAGAGATATATTCAACAAGTCTTCAGGTACTTGGATACGTGTCATACAGGTCTACAAATACTTTAACACGTGTCATACAGGTCTACAAATACTCGTACACGTGTTATACAGGTCTACAGATACTTGGCTACGTGTTGTACAGGTATACAGATATTTGAACACGCGTTATACAGGTAAACAGATGAACACGTGTTACATAGGTCTACATTTACTTGAACACGCGTATAACCCGAACGGGTAGTAAGACGTGGAGCTAGTAGTAATAATAATAATGATAATAATAATACTTGAACACGTGTTATACAGGTCTACATATACTTGGACACGTGTTATACAGGTCCACAGATACTTGAACACGTGTCATACAGGTCTACAAATACTTGAACACGTGTTATAAGGTCTAAAGATAATCAAACACGTGTTACATAGGTCTACTTTTAATTTAACCCGTGTTATACAGGTCTACAGGTACTTGAACACGTGTTATACAGGTCTACAGATAGTTGAACACGCGATTTACATGTCTTTAGATACTTGAACACATGTTCAAACCGTTTCAGATACTTTTAATATGTGTTCAACAAGTAATAGATTGTTTTGAGCGTGTGCTGTTTGTGTGTGACGACTGGGTGTACCATAGTTGGCTGTTTACAGTGTTGGGACTTAACACAAGTTGTTAGGTCTTGTTGAGGCCTTGTCTGAGTCTTATCACTGCACAGATATCAGGACTAGAGCTTCTGTGATTGATTTACACATACCCGGAGCAGGATTAATACAGGGTGAAGGAGGGAATATCACATGTTATACAGAACATATCAAATCACATGATCGTCGTCACCTATCGAAACAAGATCTCTAAGCTTAACTTCATTGTGTTGCTTTTATCTTCCTAAGTACTGTAGTTTGTGGGACCTATCTGTGATATTGTGTAAGGATTAGTAAATACGATCAACTAGAGCATTGTGGTACAACTGATGGCCCGCGGGCCAAATGCTGCCCACGCTCATTGAAAATGTGGCCTTCACATTATCCTGGAGGAAAATTAAAGAAAAACCCTCGATGCAGATGTGAAATAACTAATGATTCAAATAAAAAATATTTTTTGTTAAAAAGGCCATTATTGGGTTTTACTATGCATTTATTTGATTTATAAAAATATGTTTAAATCATGGGCCTTAGGGGCCACAGGGGACAGGCCCCACCAATATTTTTCAAAAATGTATTTGAACATAATTTTTTTATATTTCATTTTATCCTATAAAGTATTAAAAAAACCATGAATATGAAGTGGAGCACCATTCTCTCTACACGCAGTGAATATTAAGCGGAGCACCATTCTCTCTACACGCAGTGAATATTAAGCGGAGCACCATTCTCTCTACACGCAGTGAATATGAAGTGGAGCACCATTCTCTCTACACGCAGTGAATATGAAGTGGAGCACCATTCTCTCTACACGCAGTGAATATTAAGTGGAGCACCATTCTCTCTACACGCAGTGAATTGTTCCTAGCTCCAATTATCACGAGATAACTGTAACAGCACTAGTGACCGAATATAGAAGCTGACGTGAGACCAGCTGTGACAGAGAAGCCACGCTTAGAGTGAGATATCTCAAGGTCAATGCCCCCTGCCCTACCATTTTATTTCGAGGTGTATGTAGTGATTGGGCCCGTCAAAGTGGGCACATTTTATGATATAGATGCTTTATATTTTGTTTTTTCGTTCATGTGTCTGTGTTTTAGTATGAGTTAAGACCCAAGAAGTAAGGTGACGAGTGAAAGTGTTAAGTTAAAATTAATAAAGTAGATTCTTTTTTTACTCTGTTTTATTCATTAAAACTGTGAGAAAATTTTTAAATTAAACGGTTAGGAGCCTATCAGCCTAATGACTTTACATTTATGAAGATGGATAGCAAGAAAAAACCCTTTTTCTAATCTTTCTTTTGATAAAAAAAAAAGTGGTTAACTGTGAGTGAAGAAAAGCAAAGCTTATTTTGATTTATTGTTTATTATTTGGGGGTGAGAGGTTGTAGACAATGGTGAGCTGTGAGGATTTTAAACACTTAAGTGAATTAATTAAAAAACACCATGAATGTGCAATTCCTTTGGAAAATGCATCTAAGTTTAAAACATTTGGAACAGAAAATATTACATCACAGATAGATTCCGCGTTCAAAATTTCAGTCCAAAAACTCAATGAAGAGGCGTAAAAAAAAGTCAAATTAAAAGTGGCATTAAATGCCACAACGAAAATCAAGAATAGGTGATTTTGTTATTTTTTTAAATTAGGAAAACTTAAATTAATTTAATTTAATATGTTAACACGCCGTGAGGAAAATAATTACCGGTAAGCTTTGACCTGGCC